>MCJB01047769.1:18374-51457 GCA_002018475.1 Nicotiana obtusifolia | reverse complement strand
TATATGATTTGTATAGATGCATCCATTGTATGGTCACATGTACGTTTGTTATCAACTTGCAGTTTGGCTTTTGCAAGGTTGCTTGCTCAAATTATTAGAGCATTATTCCAGAATGTAAATTATGATGATTTATCTTGATAATGTTGGTTTAAATCCAAGATGGTTTAGCGAAAATTATATGCCTCCACTTATAGCAAAACCATTGGTTATGAGAACAAAACTCCCAAATTGAAATCTGGTATGGCGTGTATTATATTATATATAGCAACACTTGTACACATCTAGCCAACAAGTTATGGTAAATTCTCCCTATCATAATTGGTTCAGGGTCAAGAACCAAATAATTTTCATCTAGAAATATAAATGTGATATATGATTTAATAATTCCACCTCAACGCAAAAATGGTTCTTCAAAGAAGGTTGTGTATATGTGTTGGTGATCCCAATATTAGGGGGAGAAAATGAGCAGCTGAAAAAGTGATACCAATGAATTATTATGAATACATATAGATCCTTGTACAAGAAAATATAAACTTGAAGTTCGAGTGACAATCCATTTGCAAATTATTGTCAGGCGCATTTGCTTACCCAAAGTTAAATGTCATATTTCAACTGCTAATGCTCCAAATAGAATAATGTCTCTGATAGATTTTATGGCACGAATAAAGAGTAATAGACTAATCAGTTCCAAAGTTAAAGCTCCTTGATGAAGGAGAGGAGCAAATGTTCAAGATGGTCATAATAAGGAGGAAAGTGCTATAGAAAAGCACCATGACATAACACATCATGAGACCTCACGGGAGAGGCTCAGATACCTGAAAGTAATGAGATAAACAGATCCCAACAAGCTGTGTCTTATTTGGGAAACGATGGAACCGATGTAAAATGATCGTCGACGATATTGTTAATATAATGTAGCGCTCAATATTATTAATATTGACAAGAATCTTGAGCTCAAATTTATCATGGAATGTAGATCGATAAATGATTGGCCAAAATAAAAAATACGCAATTAAGATTAATTTCACCTGGAAAATGTGAAGTTGGACGGAGAGTACCAACACCTGAAAGTATAAAGCCAGCGGACGTATAAATGTGTAAAGACGACTGGTGTCACAAGAAGGTTTGTAAATATCCTGGCATTGATTATATAGAGACACGTTCTCCTGTGGTGGATGTAGTCATTTCAGGTTTTAATCTAGCAATACATGAAAAACTTGATATGCATATAATGGAAATCATTAAAGGATTTAAATTGTTCAGAAACATATTAAGGTTCCCAAGAAATTTATTAAATAAAGCTTCAGTATATTCTTATGCAGATTAAAGCAATGATAGCGTACATGATTTGTTTTTGTGTCGAGTGCAATTGGTGCACTAATGTATCTTGCTAACACTACAAGGCCTGACATAACTTTTTCAGTTAATATCTTAGCAAGATATAGCTCTGCTCCTACAAGAAAATATTGGAATGGAATCAAACACATATTGTGGTATCTAAAGGGGGCTACTGGTATGGGCTTATTTTATAGCAATGATTGCAATCACGATCTTGTTGGTTATGCTAGTGCTGGGTATTTATTTGACCCACACAAGGCTTGATCTCAAACATGCTATGTGTTTACATGTAGAGGCACTGGTATATCTTGATGATCGATTAAGCAATCAACCGTGACTACTTCATCTAATCATGTTGAGATAATTATTCATGAAGCAAGTCAAGAATGTGTATGGTTGAGGTCTATAATACATATTATTCGAGATAAATGTGATTTGAAATGTGACAAACAGCCCACAATTTTATATGAAAATAGTACAACATGTATAGCCCAATTGAAAGAAGAATTCATAAAAGGAGATAGGACAAAGCACATTTCACCAAAATTATTTTTCACACATGATCTTCAAAAGAATGGTGATATCAATGTGCAACAGACCCGTTCAAGTGATAATATAGCTGATTTGTTCACCAAATCTCTATTAACGTCAATCTTCAAGAAACTAGTGTACAAGATTGGAATGCGAAGGTTCAAGGATGTGAATTGATGCTCTCATCAGGGGAAGTTAATACGCGTTGTACTCTTTTTTCCTTATAAGGTTTTGTCCCACTGGGTTTTTCTTATGTATACTCTTTTTCCTTCGTTAGGATTTTTTTTCCCATATGGTTTTTTCCTAATAATGTTTTAACGAGGCACATTATCTATGGACATCCAAGGGGGAGTGTTACAAGAAAAACTAAATTATAGTGGATGTCTACTCAACTCCATTATCTCCATAAATCACACTACTCTAAATACTTGTGGAGTTATGATTGTAACTCCATAACCTCCCCCATGATCTTCCTCCATGATTTTCCTTTCAAATGCTAAATGACATGTTTAATGACATATTTTACATAGTGATTTTTCACTTTTCATACCCATATAAAGGCCTTGTAATAGATAGAAAAAGACACACAATTGAAGAAGAAAATCTCTTCCTTCTCTCTATCTCCATTTCTTGTTCACGTTTTATTAAATAGCTTTTATTTCATAACAGTATGAACTTTTTCTTCCTTTTCTACACTTTTCCAATTAAAGTTCTACTAAAAAAATAATCTTTCTACCCAGCAAATAAAAATCAAATCTCTCCGTCAACTCTGAGTACTTATCATACTTCCCCTTTATCCTATCCCATTATCCTACATAATATTTATTTTGTTGTTGTCATTTTTAATTCCCTCTTCTATATAATAATTATTTTACTAATTTTTATATCCGTGTTTTAACGTATAACGACCCAACTAAGGAAAGAAATGAAAAAACAAAAAACAAAAAAGTAAAGAGATAGATTTAGAATATACAATACGGTTGACAGTGAACAATATTAAATTTCATGCAATGTATGTTTTATGAAAATATTAAAGACATCACTTTTTAAAGATAATTCATGTTTATCCCAATTATGTTTAAATTATGTATATGAACAAAGCGGGCTAGAAAGTCTTTCGTGGATATATGAGAATAATTTACGAGTCAAACTATAAGAACTTATTTCTTGTTGTGGCTTTTTATTATAAGAATGAGAAGAAGCTTTTAGTATTTGAACATGTCAACAAGACTTGCAGTCTATCTACATGCGTTACTGTTCATAATCTTACAATTAATCGATTTTAACTCTTTTCTCTCCTATTCGTCCTCATTTCTTTTGTAGTGTTTCCTTTCTTTCTCACCTATGATATTAAGATTTAATTGATCTCGATTAATATATTTGTCACGACCCAAATCCTAGTGTAGGCCGTAATAGCACCCAATGTTGCTGTTAGGTAAGCAAACAACTTAACAACACACCAATAAACAATCCATAATACATAATACATTTTATAATAAGTGATGAAATAAATAGGCAGAATTCCTCTCTCTTTTTTTTATATATAAAAGTACTGATATAATATTAAATGGTCAAACATGGTTGAAATATAAATTTGAATATCATCACATCAATATAACCAAGAACGAGAATCTAAATCCCCAAAATCCGGTGTTACACGTACACGTGCATCTACTAGAATATACACTAATATTATAACAAATGTCTGGAATAAAAAAATAGACATAGTACAGTAAAAGGATATGACAAGGACTCAATGTGCTGCGGATCGTAACATAGGGAGCAGCTCACCACAAAATGTCCCCACCTACTACGCCTACGCGCCTAGATGACCACCAAATGTACCTATCTTGGTACCTGCACGCGTACTCAGTAAGTATAGTATGAGTACGTAAATCAACGTGTACCGAGTAAGTATCTAGCATAACCTCAAAGTAGTAATGACGAGGTGTCAACATCGATACTTACTAGTGGTCCAATAATTAAAATATAATAAAAGTAGACGGTGTATGAGGCATAACAAGTAAAAATAATAAAACAGATATATGTGCATAATATGATCCTTAACAGAAGAGTAAATATAAAATCCACAATTACCAGATACTACCTCGAATGGAATACGTAGTGGTCAACACTAGATAAAATGTCACATCTCAAGTCAGGAAGATTCATAGGTACGATGTCTCCGTATCAAATGTTACGCACGATTCTGCTGAAGCAAACAACCCAAACTCATAAGAGTGATGGCACGATATCCTGCCGTGGCATACAACCCGATCCATAATAATAGTGTATACTGCCGAGGTCGTACGATCCAATCCATAAATGCATCTCATAATATTGCCGAGGCGAACGATCCGATCCCATAATGATACTGTTGAGACGCTCAGCCCCATCCCATAGGAATAGTGAAACTTTGATGGGTCTTTGGCCTCACTCACGAATATAAGAGTGAGTTATGAAATTTAAGAAACATTCAGACAAATACGTACAACGTGGGAGAAATCCGTTAAAGGAGGTATAATTTTCATGACTAATCAGAAAGCAAGTATCTAAAATAGCAAGTTCGATATTCTATGCAAGTCTAGTCTTAAGCTAAAATATAACTAAAAGCATTTAATTAGGCAAGAATAACTCAAGTAATACAATTAAAACATGGTGTGAATCTAAGTCTAACCGGACATGATCAAGAATCTAGCATATGCACAGACACTCGTCATCTCATACGTGTGTAGCTCCCAAAACAGGTAGCACGTAACAAATCTAGCGCCTACGGGATAAATTCCCTCTTATAAGGTTAGACAAGAGACTAACCTTGCTCCGAAATTCGATAACCGACTCCAATACCTCTCTAACACCTCCAACAAATGCCAAATGATCCAAAACTAGTCAAAGAACGTGCAAACCAATCAAAAATATACTCAACGATTCGTAATTTAACAATTAGGAATAATTCCCAACTCCACAAGAAAAGTAAATAAGGTTAACCTCCAGAATTTAAAAATTTTCAAAGATAAATATTACCCATGGTAAGACGAACTCAAATATATATTTTATTCTCAGTTTTATGTCCAATTTCATGGTCAACTCAAAAATACCAATTTTAGGTTTTCTTCCAAAATTCCACAATTTCACTATTTCTATGTTTAAATCCATATATAATTCATGTATTTAACTCACAACAAGTAGGAATAACTTACATTATGATATATGGCAAAAATGGTCTTCGAGAATCACCCTAGATCACCCTACACGTGCTCTAAGAACTTAACAGTGAAGAAATGAACTGAAAATTCCGATATTGGATGTTTACTACACTTGCCAGGCCTCCTTCTTCGCGATCGCTGTTAACAAATATTCCAGCATCATTTTCTTCATCGCGATCACGACCAAGAAGCCTCGCGGTCGTGATGTACAAAATGTGTTTTCCTCTTCACAAATACCCTCTAGTATAATGGCCATAACATTTTATACAAAATTCCAAATGAAAAACGATTTGATTTTTTGAAAACTAAATTTAAAGGGAACGCGAGAAGCATATAATTAATCATCTGTTTCCAGAAGAAATCGAAGAATTTCTTGGGAATCCTATAAGATCCGTTCGTTCTTTTTTCTCTTATAGATGGTCAAAACATTCATCTGGGTTCGAATCCTACTAAACCCCTCAAACTCCATAGGTAATTCCAGCCAATTCAAGAAGAATAAGATAAGCTAAGACAAAGAACTTGAACATTGACAATAGAAAGTTGAATACTACCATTCTTTGGCGTTGACGCTTCTGCGAAGTAGCCTAAAGAATCCCTTTCTCCTTGGGAGGTATCGGGAAGGATTTGGAATGGAATAATATCGATTCATACAGAAGAAAATGTTCTCCATTGATTCAAACATTGTACCTAACCTATGGGATAGGGATCATGAGACATACAAGAGGTTCTCCTAGAAGCAACCACCCTTGAAAGAGTGTGTAATAGCTTACTGATCGAGCACTCTCGCGCCGAAGAAATAAGGTCTTGTCCCATTATTAGTAGCCGAAGTTTGGGCCGGCTAATTTAGGAAAAAACTTTCACATGTGCATAGGAAGACTAGAACATGTTTAATAAGCCTTAATCGACCTCCGGAGGATAACAAGTTTCTTTTCCAATATGAGATTCTCTAGATCATGAATTAGTAACTGCTTCCAATTCCCAAAAATAAATCCTAATAGTGTCAAAATTTCTATTTTTGGAATAGTTACGGAATCTCCATGAATAGGATCAAACCACCCTCTTTTTGTTATCCCTGTAGCTTTCAAAATTTTATATTGAACGCATAGCATAGCTAGGACTCTCCAAATTCTTTTTGAGCCTACCGCCCCTTAGGGTTAAAAGCCTTTTTGTTGTCACCACTTACCTAGATCGATATGGACCTTCCAATCCTTAGTTCATGGTGGCAACTTCACCCCGTGCATCCTTTGGTTGTGAGCACTGCCTAGAGGGAGGCGGTAATGGAAGGGTGTAGCATAGGTGTTGTTGCGTCTTGAGATCCTAATTACCATGGTTCGGTTGCATCACAAGGAGTAATTGAGGAATATCCATTCTAGAACAATCATTTGGTTTGGTTTATTCTTTGACTGATCTACTCTCTTCTCCCCCTCCTCCCAAAAAAAAAAAGAGAGACTTTATTTCTTCCACCTTCGTATACAAATAGTGAAAAAGGATAGAGTTGCTTGCTTGAATATAACAACTATCATTAAAAGGAATTTTTCACTCTATACGGTATGACTGCAAACCGAATGAAGAAGTCGGAATGTTCCTATAATCATAGGGGAAAGGAATCTCCGTTTCGAACTAAACAACCAGCGCGTTTGTTCCTATTTCATTTTCTTCTTCAAAATCCTTGCACTGAGTTACTTACGGAATCTCAAATCTTGAGGCCGGGAGCCTTCCTCTCTACCCATCCCTTTTTTATAATCATAAATGATGGAAATGCTTAGCTTACTAAACCAGCAACAATAGAGTAAGATCCCATATTCGTGAAGGACTGCTTTCTAGTAGAGGAAAACTTCTTGTTGTTGAGAGTTTCACCCAAGAAAGATAAATTTAATCATCAAAAATTTAGAGTGTGAAGCGCAATTAGATCCATTTTTGAGGGGATTCTTATTAATTTTTCAATATGAAAACAAAAAAAATGAAAAATCAAAAGGTCGTTTTATTCAAAACCCAATTGTGACAAACTCTTTTACGAGCTGGACTCGAACCAGCATCTCTGGGAGCAAAAGACATGCACATAAAACAACCTTTCCTTTTGATCGTGACCAAAAAAAAAAAAAGAGAGGGAACTTGGAATTGGCTCCCACATAACGGATTGCTTGCTTACCAAGATATCCTGGCTTTCACTCCTTCAGTTAGATTATTCTGCTTTGTCTAACCCAGGCGGCCAACCCGCTTTCCTTTTGTTCAACTCCCCTCAACCGCGCCGTAGGGACTTCTCAGTGCAACTCCAATTCATTGTCATCCACCGAGTATTCTATTTATATAGGTCGAGTTTTGGACATGTGTTCGTATATCGCGAGACAGTTGATTCAAAATTCGAGTTCTCTCTAGCCCTTCTAATACATTCCCGCCTTGTTGGTCAAGTTCACTTTGTTTCTCATCCAAAAAGTCACAAATGCTTCTTGGGGGGTGTAGTCGGCATTTTCGACCAAGGCAAGATGTGAAGTAAGTATTTGTTGAAAAAGAGAATAGCATGAATGTTTTTTCTCACGGATCGGAAGATCCCTATTCTCAAACTTGATCAATTGGTTATATTCCTTTTGCGTTGAGAGGTTGTCACCTAGCATTCCTAGTCACACGGGAAAAGAGGTCAAATGGAAAGGCCGTATGCCCGTTTGGCTCCTCGTGGAGTATAGATCACATCCACATTTGATTGGGGAGCGGGGCAACTCCTGTGATGCTCCAGCGGATAGGGAAGGCCTGCTAGGTCGTATACCCGTGGGTACAGGATTCTTCAAAAAAACGCAGGCTGACTCGGAGACCAGGGACCTTGGCTTAGTAATGAATGAAGGGAAACCCTTCAGAATGCTCTATGTTTTATAATATATATATATATATATATATATATATATATATATATATATATATATATATATATATATATTTCAAAGTAGCCTCATTAGATCATATATCTTTCTTGGTATATCCAGATAATAGGTAGGAGCATAAACTGAAACATTCTGGGCTACAAAGATAGTTATTAAATCGTTAGCACCGCATAAAAACATTCCACCTAGAGTAGCCCTTATTAAAAGAAAACTGATTCTTGAACCCCTTTCACGCTCATGTCACGTCGAGGTACTGCAGAACAAAAACAGCAAAATCATTACCTTATCAAACTTATTCCAGAGCAGTCTGGTGATTAGCCTATCCCGCACTACTTGAAGCTTTCGTAAACTCATTGTCGGTTTCTATCATAGTGGAGGTTGTTGTGAGGAGATCGTAACTCCTAAACCTGGAGTTCCACCTGAAGAAGCAGGGGCCACGGTAGCTGCCGAATCTTCTACTGGTTCATGGATCCTACATAAATACAATAGAATTGAAATGTTGTCACTAGAACGGACCACAAAAATAACATCTTCTCAAGTTATCAAGCTGAACTGCCTTCTGTAAGGAGCTTGAATCGTTCGTTTACTCTAAGTCTTGTTACTGACGCGACAGATTGCTATTTAAAAGCACTTTCAATACAAAAAGAGCTCATTCCGGTTATATAGAGATAATGAAAAATTATTTCACCTTTTTAGTTCTTTTTAGTTGGAACTTTAGTCGGTTCTCAGAAAAATATTGAACCTTTGACTTAGCATTAGTCAATTATATTTCTCGATGGGGCGGGGAAGGGATATAAGTCAGTGGTACAACTTTTATTTTTGGATCATCCCCAAATTCCTTATAAATTGCAAGATATAAACTCCCGAAATTAGACCATTGACAGCAGAAATTCCTTTTACGCGATAGCGTTCATACCTTCCGTGATCGCGATTCACAAGGCTTGCAATGCACTTTGCTCTTCACTATCGCGGCCCAGACCTTCACGATCGCAATTCACACCCCTGACATTAGTTATCAGCAGTTCAAAATGGCCCAAAAGTGGTCTAAAATCACCCCAAAACTCACCCGAGGTCCGAGGAACCCCGTCCAATCATTCTAACAAGTTTATATACTATGTAAACTTGTCCAAAGGCTCGAAAAATGAATTACAACATCGAAACCAATAATTAAAGATCAAACTCAATTTCTTAAACTCTCTTAGCTTTCAAACCTTTACGCTTCGCCGAACGCGTCTGAATCCCACTGATACATTCCAGATCCCGATCAAACTTCACATACAAGTTTCAACCAACTAAATGAACCAATCCAAGGTCCCCGAACACCACCCAAAGTACGATTACATCAAAGTCCACTCTAAGTATACTTAGTTAATTCCAAAACCTTCTAAAATACAACGTCCGATAATAAGCACTAAATCACTCCCAGACCACCCGATTCTCAATCCGAACATATGCCCAAGTCCAAAATCACCTTACACGCCTAAAGGAACCTTTAGATCCCGATTCCGATATTGTTTACTCAAAAGTCAAATCTTGGTTAACTCTTCCAACTTAAAGTTTCCGAATTGAGAATTATTCTTCCAAATCAACTTCGAATTTCTCGAAAATCAAAATCGACTACATATGCAAGTCATAATACAAAAAGTGAAGCTACTCAAGATCTCAAACTGTAGAACGACATGCTAAAGCTCAAAATGACAGGTTGTATCGTTATAATATTATTTTTTGTTAAAACTAATTATTCTTCCATTATTTAAGAAAAGATGAATCAAATTAATATATGTAAATTTATCTCATGTTTATTTCATTATGGTAATTAGCATGCCTAGTTTAAGCAGGTTCTTTGCATATATTTGTTCTCCGTTGAAAACTAAATTCTAATTACTCTACAAAATTAACTGTTTTTTCAATGTCTACCCCTAATTAAGAAAATTACAGCAAGAATTAGTTGTTCGTCTGCAAGGCTGCTTTCTTACTCTGGCAGACTACAACTGATCGAATCAGAGTTGTTTGGTATTTAAACCTATTGGGCACAAATATTCCTCCTACCCAAGAAGGTTATGAAGATGATTGAAACAAACAGTGTGTAGATTATTCTTATGGACTGATGAGGCATCCATCACAAATAAAGCACTGATATCCTGGGAAAGTTTGTATCCCCCAAACTACAAGTGGCTTAAATGTCATAAACTTGTACACTTGGAACAAAGCTACTGTAATCAAATAATTTTGGGCTGTTGCAATGAAAAAAGACTGCTTGTGGATAAAACGGGTACATTACTACTACATCAAAAATAGAATTTGGAGCACATGACTACACCTAAGGTTGTAGCTTGGGTGATCAGGAAAATCTTAAAGACTAGAGAGACCCTGCAAAGTCAATCCATGAAGGGCTCATTGATTGAAGACTGAAAATATTGCAGGTGCACGAACACTTTCGATTAAGCAGGCCTACCTCATGGTGATGCCCTAGTATCAGGAAGTCCCTTGGAAGAGCATAGTCCTACAAACAAGCATCCATCCCAGATCCAAATTCATCTTATGGCTGGCTGCACATGAAAGACCAGCTACAGTGGATAGACTAAATAAAATAGGAGTGCAGGTGCCTCAGGATTGTGCTTTCTGCAAAGCCACTACTAAAATGCTGGAGCATTTGTTCTTCGAATGTTCAGTAAGAAGAAAAGTGTGGACCAGACTACTGGTATGGTTAGGTGTGAAAAGGAACATAAATGGCTGGAAAGAGGAGCTTAGCTAGGCATGTCGAATGGCTAGAAAGAAGATAAGGCGAGGTGCCATTTCTAGATATGTATTTTCTATGTATTAGATTCCAGCATGGCACTTTTGAGGAGCACATATTCTGTAAAGAGTTGTCCTACACGTGCACACTAGAGGCAGAAGATATCCATCATGGCAGCACACATTACACAGCTTAGATAGATTTTATACGTACCTTTGTATGTAATGATATGTGCACCTTCTATTTCCAGTTTCTTTAAGAATTCCTAGATTTGTAGTAGGCATGGATGAAATGTGTAATCTAGGACTAGACTCATATTCTGGATAGTAGTTGGTCAGCAACTACTTGGCTTTGTACATATATAATTTTTATTAATACAATTTTGATTTTAATTAAACAAATTGAAAAGAAAAAAATAAAATAAAAGATTGACAACGACACCAAGATTTTTACGTGAAAAACCCTTCTGAAATAAGGAAAAAAATTACGACCTCAAGAGGAGCAATTAAATATCACTAGCAGAGAATTTTACACTTTGTAGGCCTGAGTAAAATATTACAAAGACCACTACAACACTCAAAGAAAATAACCCTCTTTTGGTATTTCCACCTTACTACAATATCGCTCACACTCTCTATTTTACTCACAGACTATTTTCTTATATCATGTCTATGATGCCTCACTCTTTCTTTTTCTCTTTGTTGGTGTGATGAAAAAGGTAAAATAGCTCTCCTTTTATAGAAGAAAAATACACAACCTACAAGAATTCTATAGGATAATTGTTAATTCTCCTCTATATATCTAGCCTTTGGCTCTAAGGTTCTCTGCCAAGACTATCCATAGGCACATGCCTATTTTACTTCTTCTTTATTTCTTTTAACAATGGGTTGGACCCTAAAAATTTCCCCCTCTAGACCCATTCACTCGAAGGAGATAACACCAGGGTTGCTAGTTTGAGTGCATGCCGATAAGTTCTTTGCATAGCTCGAACTTGTCTCTTGGAACCACCTTGGTCAATCTAAAGGATTCTCACTTGTAGGGATCTTTCTAACCTGCATAGATATGTCCTAATTTTTTTCCCGAATCCAGTGATATTGCATGTCGATATGCTTTGTTCTTGCAGGATAACATGGTGTTTATTCTCAAGTCTATTGCACTTTGACTGTCGCAATAGACTATATATTCCTTCTGGTACAATCCAAGTTCTTGAACAAACCATTTCAGCCATACCATCCCCTTGCCAACTTTACTAGCAGCAATATACTTTACTTCAGTTGTAGAGAGTGTGACATACATCTGCAACTTCGACTACCATGATATAGCTCCCCCTGAAAATGTGAACATGTATCTGGTAGTGGATTTTTTGTTGTCAAAGTCTCCTGCCATATCAGCATCTGTATAGCCCTTCAGGATTGGATCAGATCCTCCGAAACACAAGCAATCTCCTGCGGTACCTCTTAGGTACCTGAGTATCCACTTGACTATTTCCCAATGTTTCTTTCCAGGATTTTCAAGAAACCTGCTAATAACACCAACTGCATGAGAAATATCAGGTCTGCTGCATACCATTACATACATCAAGCTTTCGAATCGTGAAGAATAAGGAGCTCTAGCCATATTCCCTTTCTCCTCCATTATTGTAGGACACATCTTCTTGCTCAACTTTAGATGACCAGCAAGAGGTGTGCTGACTGGCTTAGCACTTTTCATGTTGAAGTGTTCTAGTATACGTTCAATGTACTTCTCTTGAGATAGTTATAACTTTTTTCTTGTTCGCTCTCGAACTATCTTCATCCCCAGAATTTGTTGTGTTGCGCCCATTTCCTTCATATCAAATGACTTGGACAAATCTTCCTTCAACTTTGCAATTATCTCCTTGTCTTGTCCTACAATCAACATGTCATCCACATATAATAATAATATAATAAAGTTTTTATTAGAAAATCTTTTGAAGTATACGCATGGATCAGAATAGGTCTTTGTGTATGTTTGACTTTTCATGAATGAGTCAAACTTCATGTACCACTACCTTGGTGCGTGCTTCAATTCATAAATACTCTTATTCAATTTGTACACCATGTGTTTCTTTAGCTACTTCAAATCTTTCTGGCTGCCCCATATATATCTCTTCTTCCAAATCTCTGTGAAGAAATGCAGTTTTTATGTCCAACTGCTCCACTGCAAGATCTAGGATAGCTGCTAAACTCAAAATTCTTCAAACAGAAGTCATTTTGACAACAAGTGAGAAAATTTCATCAAAATCAATACCTTTCTTCTGTTCGAAGCCTTTTACTACCAATCTAGCTTTGTATCTGACCAACTTGCCATTTCCATCTTTCTTGAGTTTAAAGACCCACTTACATATGAGTGATCTTTTACTCTTCGAAAGTTCAACCAGCTTGTACATGCCATTTTTCTGTAGATATTCCATCTCTTCTTAAATGGCTTTCATCCACTGGTTCTTTTCTAGATGGGACAACACCTCCTTAAGACTTTCTGGCTACCCCTCATCATTGATGAGGACATACTCTATGGAAGGGTATTTGCATGACTCTACCCTTGGCCTTTCTGGTCTCCTTAGAGGTTGAGTTTGTTCCTCTCCCTAAGTGGGGTACTCCACTTGCTCGTCATCATCATCAAGTTCCTCCCCCTACTCGGCAACCTCGTCGGTCATACTTTCTATACTTGTGCTATAGTTAGAAGTAGAAGCAATGGTAACAAGCTTAGGGATTATACCATTCTTGGCCTTCTCTGACTTGTCATCTGCAGTTCCAATTTCACTTTCTCGGAAGACTACATCTTTGCTTCTGATGACCTTCTTCTATATAGGATTCCACAATCTGTATCCGAACTCTTCATCTATATATTCGACAAGTATGCAAGGAACAGATTATCATCCAGCTTTGTTCTTTGCTCCTTTGATACATGTGCAAAAGCTCTGCAACTGAACACCTTCATATGCGAGTAGGACACCTCCTTGTTGGTTCAAACTCTCTCTGGGATATCAAACTCCAATAGAACTGATGGACTCCTGTTGATCAGGTAACAGTCTGTCTGAACTACTTTACCCCAGAATGACTTAGGCAGTTTAGCCATTATGAGCATGCTTCTCACCTTCTCAACAATGGTGCGATTCATCCTCTCAGCTACACCATTGTGTTGTGGGCGTTCCAGGAACTGTCTAATCTCATGGCTCGAACAGTACTCTTCAAATTCCCTTGAAGTTTACTCACTTCCATTGTCACTTTGGAAACACTTTAGCTTTTGGCATGTCTCTCTTTCCACCAGAGCATGATACTTCTAAAAAACTTGAAATACCCGATCTTTCATTTTGAAGATATAAACCCACAATTTTTGTGAAGCATCATCAATAAAAGTAACAAAATATTTATTACCGCTCATCGATTTTATATCCGTTGGACCACAAACACCAGAATATACCAAATCGAGTATATTTAATTTTCTTTCAGAAGATGTCTTAAATGAGACTCTATGTTATTTACCAAATAAACAGTAGTCACAAGGATTTATTGTCTTGCGTTTGGCAATAGAGATGAGTAATCCTCGCAAGAATATTGATCCACGTCCTATCCACACTCAATAGTGAGTGAAAACAATTGTTAGAAGAATAGTACCCAACAAGAGTCGGAGTCGATTTCCACAAGGAGTTACTATAGGTATTAGGAGTATACACTTGACGAAAGCGAATGGAACAACTAAATTGCGCTTCCAAGAAAAAGATTTTGATCTCTAATTTTAATTTTACTCTAGCAATTATAAGCTAAGAAAATAAATTGGAAGCGAATGATTGTTTTTTGTATTTTTCTAAATAGTTAAAAAGCCTAGGGATGTGACCATAACCCAGGTATTCGCCTAATGGGTTAAATACGTTAACACTTGTTTTGTTGATTGGGGTGTATTATAGCTCTCAACTCGTCGTTACCCACTCAATACCTCTCTCATAGAGTGATTTTTCCCAATTTGGCTTTCTTAAGCCCAAATGGGTATCAAACTATATAGTTGTTATAAGCTCAACTCGGGTTCTCATTATCTCTAATTTGAACCCTTTAATTAGTCTAATCAAACCCTCAATTAGCCCAATTTTTTGTTAGCCAAGTTATCCTAGACTAGGTCCCTCTTTCTCAAGTAGAGACCAAGTCAAAAAGGCATGAACCAATGTTTGCAACTATTAATTCTAAAATTGAAACATAAACTAAGCTAAATAATCAACACCCAATTATAAACAAGCATTAAATTAAGTATCCATAAGGTTTACATACTAGGATTGGGTCACAACCCTAGTAAAAATCTAGCTACTCATAGTGAGAAATGATGAAAACAAAGAAGAAATGTTAATTAAACTCATAATCTAAGACTAAACTAATAAAATATGATGTTTGAATCCTAAAAGAGTCACAAACTTCCTAAAATGGAAAATTATAATGGCTATAGCAGTTCAAACTTCAAAACTTGACCTAAAAATATGAATCTCGTCTATTTATATTGGCCAACAATTCGTTGACAAAAATTCCCCTCTGGAGGTTCTACGGTCGTAAAATTCCATGTGCGGTCCGCAAATTTCTTCAGCTAGCAGGGTCTTGGATTCTACAACCGCACAATTCTGCTCTGCGATCGCACATTTCTTGTGTGGTCCGCACTTCAGGCAAGGTTCAGGTTTTGGTTATTTGCACACTCTTTGAACTTTGAATCATTTGTCAGTGCAAACCTTGTTCTACGGCCGCACAAGTCATGTGCGGTTCGCATATTAGCTAGAACTCCGTTGGGCTCTTTCACTTGTCATGCGACTGCAGATGGAATTTTACGGTCCGCACTTTCTTCTACGGCCACAGAAATCCTTCTGCGGACCGCACTTCTTAAGTTCTGTGCCCCTTCTTGTCTTGTGATTCGGAACACTCCTTTTTGAGTTGGATTTCATCATGAGAGCCCAAACCTCCAACATTCCTGCAATTTGCACACGTTCATTAGTTTCATAAACATAGATCAATACTTTCGGACTAAAACAAAAGCAAAAAGGTGCTAAAAAGTAGTCAAAATCCACACTTATCAACTCTCTCAAACTTAAGTCTTTGCTTGTCTTCAAACAAATAAATTAGTTCCCACCTCTTTAGAGTTAAGGGTCATTTCAGCGAGTCAAATTTGAGCCATTCACACATTAGTTGGGACCAACAATTACCCACACTACTCATGCATTATCAACAAGGTGACAAGCCAAATATTTATGCACATATAGTTCTAATGTGATATTTGAGCTTCAAAAATTGACTTTACTCATCTAGGATTCTTGTTCTATCATGTAGGTCATGATAGACTCCAAACTCTTCCTCCTCTACTTTCTATTTGCCAAGCTCACTTAAGAAATTAGCACTCAATTTTAAGATTCATGAAAGGTTCACTCATCTTCACAAGAGAATGTCACAAGTACGGCTTCAAGTACCATAGGCTTGCCCCACATGTAGATCGCCACTAATGTAAGCTCACTTGGTTCGAAATCAAGTAGGGCTTCTTTCGGGTTATAATTAAGGCTTTTGGATTAGAGTAGGATACCATATGGGTAAGTGGTTACACCTTTCCTTAAGCACTCCACATATTCATTTCTCGGCTATAATTACCAATTCTTAGAGGCATTTTATTTCATTGGGGACTAGAGAGGCTTAACATCACTCTTTCGTGTTCAATGTACTCTGTTTCTCCCTTTTTGACTGTTCATTCTAGGGATCATTACCTCTTTTTGAATCCACCAACCCTTCCACTTATTCACGTTTTGCATTTTTTTTGTTCTTTCTTTGCTTGCCTTATCTTTTCATAGAGATTATTTCTTTTCTCTTTTTGTGCCTTGATACCTTTTTCAAATTCCTCATCTCTCCCCCAAACCTATGTTTTAAGCTACTTGTTTCACTAGAGTGTTAAGGAAAGTCCGGGTGCCAAGAGAGAGTCACGATAAAATAGGTAAAGGCTTATAAAATGGTTATCAAATGAGAAAGGCTGGATGCTCAAAGGGGTTGACTAGGGATAATGACATTAGTTGGAAATAGGAAGCTCAAACAGGCTAAGGAAATCCTACAATTACCTCTCAAACCAAGCAAAACTCATGATTTTGCCTTGAAATACGGGGCAAGTTCTAGACCCTTCGCACGGATATTTGGACTAGCAACAATTTATCTCACCCCTCACACAACCAGATTGTAAAAGAGGATAGAGTCGAGAGCCTACAACTACCACATTCAAGTTTAAAGATCACTATGGTCCAATTAGACCACTGCGATGATTACCAAAGTCAATTCAAGAGGCATAAAGTCACTAACTAGAGTTATTTCTTTCAAAAACCTTGTCTCTAACCATAAGCACGTAGTTAAGTGTGTTGGTACCAATTGAAGCATTATTAACTCTTCGAGAATGACTTGATTAGTTCTTTTTATTCATTAATACCACTATTATTAACTAAACACAAAAATGAACTCATTCCCTAAAGAAGGTTGTCACGCCATCCATCGTTGGGACGAGTCACCCGGTTCACACAATAACTACCTTTGGAAAGACCCGCGGGGTTAAGAAAACCAAAGGCTTATTATCTATTAAAGCATAAATAGAAGCTACTTAACAAAACAAGAACTAATATGGAAAAATAAAGAAGCTAATAAGCAAAAACTACTAAAGAGAGATAAATATACATAAGAGTAAAGAGAGAAGCTAAATAAATATAAATAAGAAAAGAAAGAGTATCATCAAATTATTACAGGCCAAATGTATCAAAGTGTACCAATGTGTAAACTCTACCCCCCTCCTCCCCGAATAAAAGAAAGCATTGTCCCTAATGCTTAGCAAAGTAAGAGTAAAAGAAGAGAGGGTGAAGAAAACTCCCTAAGGATCCTTGGACATCTTAGTGTCCCCATTAATATTATCAAGGTCAGCCAACTGTATCTCATCATCATCAAATCTAGGTATGGCCAGGTTGTCGAACATCGCACGCACTGCCTCAGCAGTATCGGCAACAAGGTCTGGCTCGTTAGAAACCGGTGCAGATGGTGCTGAAGGATCTGGGGTGGACTGGTGGGGGCCAAGCAGCATATCAAAGGGAAGGTCACCAGCATTAGCAAGTCTAGCCAACTCCCTTCGGAGCTTGTCCACTGATTTCTTGCTTATCTTGGACTTCCTCATCTTGTTGCTTCCTTTCCCAGCTCCTCAATAACTAACCCGTGTTGTACCAAGGTATCCATGATTGTCTTCTGGTTCTCTAAAATCTTCTTAAGTGTCTCATAAATGTCAGAAGGAGCATGTGGTGCCTAAGCAGTGGACTGCTGCAACAGTACTAGACAAGTCAGCCAGCTTAGAAGTAGCTGTCTGCATCTAGCTGTTGAGACTAGCCAATGTCTGGGAGACTCGCAGAGCAGATAGGAGAACTGTGGGCACGGGCACTGGATTTAGAGAAACTCTAGAGGATGTGGTAGGAGCTGAAGATGATGGTAAAAACATAGCAGTGGCACTAGTAGAAGGCTCGGCAGAGGTGGATGGAAGATCAGCTACCTCAAAAGCTACCACTGTTGGCTTATCAGACTGGCATGTGGTGGTAGAAGGCTGGACTTTCTTCTTTGGGTTGCTCGCATCCATCAGAGAATACCAGTCGAATGGCTTCTTTGGCTTCACCTTGGTGTCAAAATCTCTCGGTTCTACCTTTGCATCAGTAAGGTACTCTGTGATAGTATTGGGACAAGGGTAGGCCGAGCTATCCTATCGTGAAATCACTGAAATGTTGGCCGATATCACAGCACCCACATTGATTGGGTACCCAGCCATAATGGAAGCCACAAGAACTTCCCAAGGAATAGGAAGGTAAGTCTTGTTTTGTCATGGATCTAACTTGCTACAAATAAAGGTCTGCCACCATTTTGCCTCAAAGCTCAAGGTACTCAACTAAATGGAAACCCTAGTAGTAATCCATGGTGGTGGTGGCCCTGGTGGTGCTAGAATCTCAGCCAACCAAGGTCAGACTTCCTCCTTTAGTGTGCACTTCTCCAGATACTCCTTCAGCTCAACATCCTCAAAGCTCAAGTACGCATTTAGCGTATGCTGATCAAACATCACCTTGAGGTTGCGTACTTTGGTCACCTTCGTCCTTTTCTTGATATGAGTAACATTGGCATAAAATTTTTGGGACGAGGTATTTTTTGGCATCCTCCACTCTCTCGGAGAACCACATCCAACCCTTGCATTCTCTAAACTGCCTCAAAATTATCGGGTTGTATTTCTCCAAATCCTTCAACAAAAACTGTCGTTCAAGAGTTAGCCACCTCACTGGCCACCATATAAAAGTGGTGAAGGCAGACAAGCTGACAAAATAATCCTCCCAAACCTCTTTCTTCTTCGATGTCTCAAGCCCTGTAGCTGTAGCATCTCCCTTCTACCATCATCGAGGATGTCATGTATAACATGTGCCTCAGGGACTAGGGTGGCTGACGACTCAAAAGCCTGGCTAGCACTCTCCAACTCCTCGGAGGTGCTGTGAGATGAAGACGGCTCATCCTGGAGCTGGTATCTCCCATGCGGCCTTGATTGCATGGCCGTCTGCTCCTCCTGAACAAAGGTTGAGTTGCCCTCTAACACCTCCCTAGACGGGACATAGGAGCTAGACTCGGAGAGGTCTGCACTTCTCCCTCTGCCGGCTATAGTTTTCTTTCTGATTGTCTTGGACTGGCCAAGGGGCAAGGCACTTTTCCCTCGACCCCGAGAAGATTCACCTTTCCCCTTTGAAGTGTCGCCCCGGTCTCTTGATCGAACCATTATCTGTATTAAGTAGAGGAGATTTTTTGTTGCAAATTCTTGTTCAAACATATAGTGGAGTCATGTAGGTAAGGGAGAAACAATTAGATACAGTGGAGTTATGAAGTTGATTTATGCTTGCAGGATAAGGGATCCGCAGTCCGCACAATTTGACTTGCGGACACAGATGGAAACTTGCGATCCTCACATTTCTGTTGTGCGACATCAGAAGGGAACTACGGTCCACACATTTGAGATCGTGGCTGCACTTCTGCGTCCCAAAATTGTGAACTATCTGATGGTAGAGAAATGGCCAATCTGCGGCCGCAATGCAAAATTGTGATCCACACAATTTGATTTTCGGCCGCACCTATGAGTCTCAAAAGTGAAGACTCTCTAATGACAGAGAAGGTCCTAATCTGCGGCCACAAGAGGAAATTCGCAGTCCGCACAATTTAACATGAGGCCGCGGATTCTTGCCTCACTTAAGCTTCAAAAAATCAGAATCTATGGACGTGACAATGCAACTGCGCCTGTAGAATTCAAACAATTACGAGCAGAAACCTTTTTATTTTAAGAGTTTTCAATTTCTTGCACAAATAGGCATAGCAACATTGTAAAAACATGAAATATCCCAGTAGAGCATGTATCAAGTTTACCCAGTTCAAATCTACCCCACATGGACACACAATGGAACTCTAATAATCGATGGCCTAAAAAAACTAAAAAAACTACAAATTAAACTAACATTAAAATTAACATGAAATTGAAGTATACCAAATAAAGTGAGTGTACTGAGTGATTAATATAAGTGGTTGTGTCTGTGGACAGTTGAAATCTCCAAGAAAAATTAACAGAGTAACAATGTTTTGTTCAAATTGAGAAAGGGTAAAGTGAGGTCTACTGTTCTATTTATACTAACAATTTTTAGAAGGGAGAAGAGACGAGTTCGGTCACACCCTATCCCTCGGCGAACACTCTCAGAACCCAATATGTGATCCGCACATTTTCGGTGCGGTCACAAAATCGACCTCCGCACTGACAAGCTTAAACTTCAAAAAGTTGGTATTTTGGATGTTTCAAATGTGCGGTCCACAAGAGAAATTTGCTGCCACAATGCTCATCTACTATGGCACATAAAAATGTGCAGTCTGCACAAATAAAGTGCGGTCCGTACTCTTTTGAACACTTAGCCATATTTTCGTCCACAATTCTTGTAAGTCACACTCATCCCTGTAGCACACTTCAAATTAAGTTAGAACACAAATAACACCTAACTACAAAAGAAAAAGGAAAAGAAACATGTGTTGCCTCCAAAAAAGTACCCGATTAACGTCGCGGCACGACGCAACAAACTCTCAAATGAAGTGAAGGACCGCCACCACGTGGCTATCTCCAAACTTGCCCAAATAGTGCTTCACACGGTGACCATTGACTCGGAATAATTCATTGTTTTTGTTCTTCAAGTCTAACGCACCAAAAGGTGTCACACCCACAACTTCAAAAGGACCACTCTACTTAGATTTTAGCTTCCCAGGAAACATCCTCAACCTTGAGTTAAACAACAATACAAGATCGCCCACCTTGGAATCTTTGCTCCAAATTTATTTGTCATGAAGATATTTCATCTTTTCTTTGTACAAGGAATAACTCGCATAAACATGGTACCGAAACTCATCCAATTCATTCAAATGTGCAACCCTCAAATTAGCGGCAACATCCCAAACAAGATTCAACTTCTTTAGAGCCCACATTGCTTGTGCTCTAGATCCACCGGAAGATGAAAAGCTTTTCCGAACACCAACCGATATGGTGACATTCCGATAGGTGTTTTGTAAGTCATTCGATAAGCCCATAATGCATCATCAAGCTTCTTGGACCAATCCCTCCGATTAGCCTTCACTGTTTTGGACAAGATACTCTTTATCTCCCAGTTGGAGACTTCCACTTGCCCAATAGCTTGGGGTGGTAGGGAGTCATAACTTTGTGAGCAACACCATACTTGCTAAACAAAGTGTCAAAAGATTTGTTGCAAAAATGTGAGCCCCCATCGCTTATAATTGCACGTAGAGTACCAAACCTTGTGAAAATATTCTTCTTCAAGAAGGCCACCACACTTCTTGCCTTATTGTTGGGTATATTAATGGCCTCAACCCATTTGGACACATAATCCACTGCGACCAAGATGTAGGTGTTTCCACAAGTACTCACAAAAGGTCCCATGAAGTCAATACCACACAAATCAAAAATATCAATCTCCAAAATAGTTGTAAGAGGCATTTCATTTTTCTTTGATATTCCACCGGCCCGTTGACATTCATCATATCTTCTCACTAACTCACTTGCACCCTTGTAAAGATTGAGCTAATAGAAACCACAACTAAACACTTTTGTTGTCGTTCTCGCTCCACCATGATGACTACCATATGGCGAAGAATGACAAGCCCTAAGAATTTCACCTTGCTCCTCTTCCGATACACATCTTCTAATCACCCCATGCGTACAAATCTGGAAAAGGTATGGTTCATCCCAATAATAATCTTGACAATCCCGTTTGAGCTTCTTCCTTTGACTTGAAGAGAACTCATCTGGAATGATTCCACACACCAGAAAATTTGCTAAATCCGCGAATCATGGCACCTCTTTCATCGGGGAAAGAGTCACTGATCTCAAGGCCATCATGCGACCTCCCCTCCTCCTCCAAATGAGACAAATGGTCTGCCACTTGGTTTTCACTGGCTTTCCTATCTTGGATGTCAATATTAAATTATTTCAATAAGAGTACTCATCTCATCAACCGAGCTTTGGATTCCTTTTTGCTCATAAGATAACGAAGCGCCGAAAGATCCGTGTGGACAATAACATTTGCACCCATCAAGTATGGGCAGAACTTCTCAATTGCAAATACAATAGCAAGGAGTTCTTTCTCCGTAATGATATAGTTGACTCGGGCACTATTCATGGTCTTACTATCATAGTAGACCAGATGGAAAATTTTGTTAGTGCGTTGCCCAAAAACAACCCCAACCGCTACGTCACTTGCATCACACATGAATTCAAAAGGCACACTCCAATTTGGAGCGGTGGTGATGGGAGTAGTTTTCAACTTGAGCTTCAACAATTCAAAATCTCTCTTGCAAATATCATTGAAATTAAACTTAGCATCCTTCTCAATAAGCTTGCACAACGGGTTCACCACCTTAGAGAAGTCTTTGATGAAGTGCCGGTAAAAACCTGCATAGCCTAAGAACTCCGCATACCCTTCTCCAAGGAGGGGTGGAAGCTTAGAAATCACCTTAATATTTTCCTTGTCAACTTCAATTCCATTCCTTGAGATTTTGTGGCCAAGGACAATACCTTCCTCGACCATGAAATGACATTTCTCCCAATTGAGCACTAAATTTGTCTCTTCACATCTAGCCAACACTTTGTTCAAATTTGTAAGACAGTCATTAAAAGAATATCTTGTCCAAATTTGTAAACAATCATCAAAAGAATATCCAACCACCGAGAAGTCATCCATGACAACTTCAAGGTAGTCCTCTACCACGTCCGTGAAAATAACCATCATACACTTTTAAAAAGTCGTTGGTGCATTGCACAAACCAAATGGCATCCGCTTGAAAGAAGAAGTACCATAGGGACATGGAAATTATTTTCTCTTGATCTCCCGGAGCAATGATAATTTGGTTGTATCCCGAGTACCCATCACGAAAGCAATAGAAAGCACGGGCGGCCAATCTATCGAGCATTTGATCTAAGAAAGAAAGTGGAAAGTGATCCTTCCTTGTGACTTTGTTGAGCTGGTGATAGTCCAAACACATTGAATTGGAGAAGCCCATGAGCTATCAGAGATGAGGTAGACAACCCTGGAATCTAACCATCTCCTTCTTGACAAATTCTTGCATAGCCTCAATGAGTCTCCTTTGATGTTCAATAGATGGTTTGGTGCCATCCTCCAACTTGATCTTATGCATAAAAAAGGCGGGGCTTATCCCCCGAATATCTGCTAAGGTCGACCCAATTGCCTTCGTCTTCTTTTGTAGCACTGCCAATGTGGAATCTACATACACGTTAGTCAAAGAAGAGGAAAGAATAACCGGTAAAGTAGAACAAGGACCAAGAAATTCATACCAAAGATTTGGAGGCAATGGCTTCAACTCCAAGGTAGGAGGCTCTTCAATATAAGGCTTTGTAGGAGGAGTTGTCCTATTTTCAAGATCCAAGGACAATTTCTGGGGTGCATAGTTGTATGACCCCATTCCTTACAAAGAGTTTACACATTTTATGAAGCCATCTATCTCGTCATTATCAAAGTTGATCAAGACGGCCTCCAACATATCACTAACATTGATTGTATCACTTGTTTAATCAATAATAACATCAGTCACCAAGTCCACAAAAGAATACCTCATTGCTATTTGATTGCCGCATGGACTTACATATATGGAATATCACTTTTTCATCGCCAACCCGGAAAGTGAGTTCTCTGGCTTCAATATCACAAAGAGCCTTACCCGTAGCAAGGAAAGGTCTCCTAAGAATAATCGGCACTTCATAATCAACCGCAAATCTAGAATGACAAAATCCGTCGAGAGAATGAATTTATCGACACGAACCAAAACATCTTCAATCACACCCCAAATGCCTCTTCATAGTATGATCGACCATTTGCAATCTCATAGAGGTGGGTCTTGGTTGCCCAATTCCCAAAGTCTTGAAAACTGAATAGGGCATCAAATTGATACCTGCCCCAAGATCACAAAGAGCTTTACCAAACTCGACACTTCCAATTGTACAGGGAATCATAAAAGCACTGGGATCCTCCAATGTAGGAGCAATTGAATGCACAATTGCACTCACTTGATGATTGACTTTGATGGTCTCAAAATTTATTTACCATTTCTTTTTCAAAAAATCCTCCATAAACTTTGCATAACCGGGCATTTGTTCCAAAGCTCCAGCTAATGGCACATTGATTGAAAGACTCTTCATCATTTGAATGAACTTCTTGAATTGATTCTCACCATTTTGCTTGGCAAGTCCTTGAGGGTATGGAGGTGGAGGCTTAGGCAATGGTGCCTTACCCTTTTGCACTACCAGCTCCGGTATGTCAATAATGTGTTTCTTAGACGGGTTCACCTCCTCTTGAGTCTCTTCCACACTATCATCAATATCAACCCGAACTTCACCATTAGGTTGCACCACATTAGTTCGGAATCTCTTCTTCTTGCATCACTTGATCATCATCAACAAGTTGCCTTTGACTTGAGGTGGGAGCATTCCCGCCTCTTCCACTTCTTGTGGTAACCACCATGACATGCTCTGTATTGTTACCGCCTATTGGGTTTACCACCGTGTCACTTGGTAGTGCACCCTTAGGACGAGAATTTAGAGCTTGGGAGATTTTTCCCATTTGAAATTCTAGATTGCATATTGATGTGTTGTGTGAATTGAATGGTTCAGTAATCTTTCCAACCAATCTGAAGATTCCCCCCTAGAGAAGGGAAAAACCCTTGGCCTCAATGCATCCTAGGAGACATTCGTTTGCTTGCTTCCCTAACAAGTATCCACAAACACCTTCAAATGTTTATAAGCATTTTGTATTGGAGCACCGGTGAAGAAACCCCGTTGCTCAAGCAAAGTGAGCATCACATTGGTAATTTGGAAGTTGCCTGCCCTAATACGGGGAGGGACTATTGCACTAGCATAACCTTCATTGGGCAATATCCGGTGTGGAACCTCTCATAGTGGGGGTGGAATTGGCACATTGTCATGAGGTACCCAGCCTCTCCGATTGGCTTGTGGCTCATGTGATACCTCCTCTACTTGCTCCTCATCTGCATCTAATTCCCCCAAAGGCAAATTTCCAAGATCATTGTTCGCCATGGTTGTACCTAATATTTCTTACACATGTTAGTAACACGGAAGGAAAAGAAGATATTCTAAAAACAAACCCAAATATATAGCTAAAAATGTTTTAACTCCTTGAAAACGGAGAGAAAAATTGGTCGACATCCAATCCACACTTAATAGTGAGTGGAAATGACTGTTAGAAGAATAGTACCCAATAAGAGTCGGGGTCGATTTTCACAGGGAGTTACTATAGGTGTTAGGAGTATACACGACAAAAGCGAATGGAACAAATAAATTGCGCTTCCAAATAAAAGATTTTGATTTCTAATTCTAATTTTACTCTAGCAATTATAAGCTAAGAAAAGAAACGAGAAGCGAATGATTGTTTTTGGTGTTTTTCCAAATAGTTAAAAAGTCTAGGGATGTGACCATAACCTAGGTGTTTGCCTAATGGGTTAAATACGTTAACACTTATTTTTATATTGGGGTGTATTATAGCTCTCAACTCTACGTTACCCATCCAATACCTCTCGGTCATAGAGTGATTTTGCCCAATTTGGCTTTCTCAAGCTCAAATGGGTATCAAACGAAATAGTTGATATGAGCTCAATGGGTTCTCACTATCTCTAGTTTGAACTCTTTAATTAGGCTAATCAAAACTTCAATTAGCCCAAATTCCTTGTTAGCCAAGTTATCCTAGACTAGATCCCTCTTTCTCAAGTAGAGACCAGGTCAAAAAAGCATGAATCAATGTTTGTAACCATTAAATATAAAATTGAAGCTTAAGCTAGCGAAATAATTAACACCCAATCATAACAAGTATTAAATTAAATACCCATAAAGTTTACACTCTATGGTTCAATCAACACCCTAGTAAGAATCTAGCTATTCATAGTGAGAATGAAGAAAATAAAGAAGAAATGCTAATTAAACTCATAACCTAAGATTAAAATGATAAAATATGGTGTTTGAATCCCAAAATAGTCACAAACTTCTTAAAATGACAAAATATAACAGCTACAGCAACTCAAACTTCGAAACTTTGCCTAAAAGTGTGAATTTCATCTATTTATAGTGGCCCAAAATTCGCTGACAAAAATGCCCCTTGGGAGGTTCTGCGGCTGTACAATTCCATGTACGGTCCGTAGATTTCTTCAGCTAGCAGGGTCTTGGATTCTGCAGCCGCACAATTCTGGTCTGCCGCTGCAAAGCATCTTCTGCGGCCACACATTTCTTATGCGGTCCGCACTTCAGGCAAGGCTAAAGTCTTGGTCATTTGCACATTCTCTGAACTTTGAATCATTTGTCAGTGCAAACCTTGATATGCGTCCGCACAATTCATGTGTGGTCCACACATTAGCTAGAACTCTGTTGGGCTCTTTCACTTGTTCTGCGGTCGCAGATGGAATTTTGTGGTCCGCACTTTCTTCTGCGAACCGTACTTCTTAAGTTCTGCGCCCCTTCTTGCCTTGTATTTTGGAACACTCATTTTTTAGTAGGATTTCATCATGGGACCCAAAGTTCTAACATTCCTACAATTTGCACACCTTTATTAGTTTCAAGAACATAAATCAATTATTTCATACTAAAACAAAAGCAAAAAAGTGTTAATAAGTAGTCAAAATCCACGCTTATCAAATATGCAATCCCTTCTCGCTCATATGACCCATTCTTTTGTGCCATAAATTTGTAGAAATCTCATTTTGTGCCACGTTCAATTCACCTCTTCATATTTATGCATTTATCATGTACAACGTGCCATGAGCCATTCTCTTTGAAATCACCAATAATCCCTTGGTGAGTCTCCACTTTTGATTTGCAAAGTAATTCTCGTATCCATCTCGGTCTAAAGCAATTCCTAAGATCAAGTTCCTTCGCAAATTAGGTACATGTCGCACGTCTTTTAGAACCAATGTGCATCCGAAATTTGTCTTGATACAAATGTCACAAATCCCCACAATCTTTGAGTAACTTATGTTACCTATTCTTATAGTGTCGAAATCACCTGCTACATATCTTCAAAAAAGATCTCTTAGAGGTGTGGCATGGTAAGATGTTGTTGTGCCAACCACTTATTTCGACTCTGGACCTGCCAATTGCATGCATCCTCTTCCTCATTTATGAAGAGAATAACATTATCATTGTTTTGCACCGTGACGGTTGTGTTGTTATCATTCTTCTAGCCACTGCTTTCACCTTTTCCCTTCCTTAGATTTGGGAAATCTCTTACTAGTGACCTGGTTGATCACAATTGTAGTAGCAATTTCTGGCTTTTAATTTGGATCAGTTCTTGGACTTCCCACGACATCCGAATTTACCATAATTGCTCAAACTCTTTTGGTAACTTCTGCCTCTACCTTTATTGATGAGAGCTTGTCCTGATTTTCAAGCTTCTTTCTCATCTTCTCATTGAGTAGAAGATTCGATGTGCCATCTTTCAACTCAATGGTGGTCTTACCGTGCAGGATGGTTGTTTCCATATTATCATACGAAGATAGCAATGAGTTTAAGAGCAGGATGGCTTTATCTTTTTCCTCGATCTTTACTCCGAGGTTGGCGAGCTGTGTGATTAGTCCGTTAAACATATTTAAATGTGACATAAAATTTGTACCTTCACCCATGTGTAGCTGAAGAAGCAGTTATACGCCCTACATGTGGCATTTGGACAAGGTTGACAACGACACCAAGAATTTACATGTACGAATCTTTGCAAGGGTGACAATGACACCAAGATTTTTACGTGAAAAACCCTTCTGAATGAGGGAAAAAATTACGACCCCGAGAGGAGAAATTAATATTACTAGCATAGAATTTTACACTTCGTAGGTCCAAGTAAAATACTATAAAGATCACTACAACACTCAAAAGAAATAAGCCTCTTTTGATATTCCTACCTCACTACAATATCGCTCTCACTCTCTATTTTTTTCACAGATTATTTTTTATACCCAGTCTGTGATGCTTCACTCTTTCTTTATTTTGTTGGTGTGATGAAAGAAGTGAAAGATCTATCCCTTTATAGAAGAAAAATACGTAGCCTGCAAGGATTCTACATGACAAGTGTTAATTCTCATCCACAAATCTAGCATTTGGCTCCAAGGCTCTCTGTCAAGACTATCTGTAGGAACATGCCTATTTCACTTTTCTTTATTTCTTTTAACTATGGTTTGGACCCCACAATAGCATCACGAAGAACGCAATAAAACCTAACATTTCCAAAGGAGAAGAGGCAGAGCCAGGATTTAATGTTTATGGGTTTTGAATTTGCTATCAAACTAATAACTCATTTAGTTACTCGGTTTGCAATTAAATATTTATATATATTTAATTGATAGAAACTTAGGGTCCACCAAACTGTATAGAGAACTGGATTCTCTATCAGTTCCCACAGGACACACACAAAGAGATAAGTAAATGACACAACAGTTTTACGTGGAAAACTCCCAGCTCACGGAATTAAAAACTACGACCTACATTTCTAGGATTTCAACTTCACTAACGAGCAAGTTTAGATTACAACCTATTGTAACCTTGGAATTAACACCCTTATCCCTCACTCACTTGTAATAACTCTTTTACAAGCCTATTTGTAATAACACTATTACAAATCTCACAACTCGACTCACTTTAGTCAAGACAAAAACACAAGGTTTATGATTTTACAAAAAGTTTCCTACACAATGCTTCTAGCTAGCTAAGTAGGAATTACAAGTAAATCACTTTAACAAAGATACAACATAACTAAGGACATGTAATAACTCAATGCAGGAAACTGGTCCTTCCTTATGATGTTCTTTGTTCTTGAAGCCGTGATTGTCACTTGCTAGTTGGCAACACACTTGAGAGAAAGCTTGATGAATACTGGAATGTGCAAGTATGTTGTTTTCCCTTTGCTTCATTTTAATATTACACAAGTGATATCACTTGAATGATGCAAGCATATTTGGTACAAGGGCATTCCCCATAAAGTGATTGTTGCACTTTTTGCACTGTTGTGCGTGTGCAGAGGAACAATTGCAGCGACTTTATAGCTGTGGCGAGTTGACTGGTACAATCAAGAAGGGAAATGATGTCCATCTGTTCCCTCTGTTATTTCTTTGACTCTGAATGTTGGAACATTTCTCAGACTTGAGACTTGTTGATCTTGAGCACGTTGAGGATGTGGAACAGGTTCTCTATCTGGTTCTTATCATTGAGTTTGTTAGGTCATCAAAATATAACAGGACACATAGATACATGGCCTATCAATTTTTCCTGTTTTGATGATGAAAAACTTGTAATTGAAGTTCCCCCTGAGAACCAGAGTACCATAAATATTTCCTGTATTCCCCCTAAACCTGTTCCCCCTCAATTAATTTTCCCCCTTTTGGCATCATAAAAATATTAGTAACAAGTAATAAGCAAAAAGAAGTCTAGTAAGCTTAACTTATGCCACATGTGTGCACACAAACATGACTAAGAACGGAGCATAAGAGCAAGGCATGCATAACAAAAGGACAGGATATTCATTAATTTAGAAATAAACAGGGAGCAGAATTAGCAGTACCATTTGTTACATAACTATCCACAAAATAAAACAACAGAAAAAGTACCAGCCACTAAACACATCAAAACAAAAGGACCAAAACAGAGGATAGACAACTTGAACTGGACACTAAGAAGGGAACGATTTTTAAGGAGCAGTGGAAGGGGGAGGCAGAGATGAAGAGGCAAGGGTTCTAAGGAGAATATCCATTCGAGCATTTGTTGACACTTGCTCATTAAGCAACCTCTCCTTCAGGTCCTCAGCCTGAATCTTGAGTTCAGCATTTGCCTTAGTCAGACGGCCAACCTCTGCGCCTTGTGTACTGTTGTAACCAGGTGCCTCCTAGGCCTGACTAAGTTGTCCCTCAAGAATGACATTACGTGCCTTCAACTTCCTTATCTCTTCATTGGCAATGTTCTGAGCTTCAATCAGTTGAGAGATAGTAGAATTGCTGCCAACCCCTCCTTTCTTATCGATGCACTCACACTCTTCTAAGGTGGTCTTGGAGAAGGTCTGCTTGCGAGTACCCACTGTAGCTTTTCCCAAAGGGACTTTGAAGAAGTCAAATACCTTAGTGAGTAGGAACCCGAAGGGAAACCCATGATTACCATCCTTAAAATTTGCCACTTTCTTTATGTGCTCAATCATGATACCAAGCAGATTGATAGCGGAGTAGGCATCCAGTGCTTCCATGAAGAACAGATATGCTCGTGACGTAATGGAACGCCTTTCTACGCGTGGGACCAAAACCTTGTTCACCATCTCAAACAACAGTTGGTACACTGGAAGGAGGGCCTTCTTGTGTACCCGTTCCCCCTCCTGTACTGCATCATCCTTTACAATGGTATTTCTGAAGTTTGAAGAACAAGTCCCCTGTATAGATGATATGCCGCCAGTAGGTACTCCCAGAGTTGTTCCTAACACAACCTCATCCATCATAATATCAACACCATTCACCTTCAGGCATATGTTGTCATCTTTTACCGTGAACATGTCAGCATAGAAACTGCTCACCTCTGCCTCATACACCTTAGGGGTCTTAGTGGTGAACAAATGCGTCCATTGTTGAAATTCACAGATATCAACCAGTTGGCGCATCCCTGTCATATCAAGAATATCAGGGGCAAATGTTCTGCCCCACAACACCTTATGGTTTCTCAGGTTTTCTCTTCCTTCATCCTTGGCCACACCCACCTTGGTTTTCTTGGAAGAACCGGGTTCCTCATTGGCACCAACCTTCCTTTTCATAGATTTTCTCTCACTTTTCCCTTTCTTTGCAGATTTCTCAGATAACTTTTCACCAGACTTTTCAGAAACTTTCTCACCAGACTCCTCAACCACCTTCTCACCAGACTTTTCTACTTCAACATTGCTAGCTTCCATCATTCTCACAAATGATTCGCTCCTAGGTCTTGGAACTGTAGAGTTTCTTACAGGACATACGAGTTAAGGAACTAGGTTCCTCGGTCACCTCGTCATCAACAACAAGTGCTGGAAGGCACTTCCTCTTCATTTACCAGCTTTCCCCCTTTCATTAACCTCATCTTTTTCTTCTCTTCTTTGCTTTTCTTCAGGACAGACTCCAGGGTTTCCCTCTTTTGTAACCTAGTAGTAGGTCTTTTACGAGTAGGTGCGGGAACTCCTTTCCTACTTCGAGCAGCAATGAATCTTGCTACAGGCATATCGTCATAGTCTTCCTCACTATTTTCCTCTTCAGATAGTGATCTCATCTCAGGAATGACAAAGTTTAATGGCTCAGCATCGAAGTGAGGAGAGGGAGCAGGATCAGTACTAATTTGGGGCTCTTTTGTAGAGCAGGGAGTTTCGTCCCAAGTAGGAGCAGAGGTCTCCTCTTGAGCAGCGAAAACATGTCCCTCATTAGTTTCCCCAGTAGTACTATCAGGTGCTAGACTTTCAAAAGACACCAGTTCCCTACTCGCTTCCGGATGACCTTCACCTTCCCCCTAACACCCAACAGTCTCATTAACCTCCTCACAATCACCAACCAAAACTTCATCAGCAGCTATTAACAACATATTTTCTATGGCTTCTTGTTCATTTAACCCCAAAGTAGATTTAGGAAAAATATTACCTGTAGGGTTGGCAACATTCAAATCAAAACTTGGTGCTCATTCTTTACCATTACAAACCACACTCTGTTGGGCCTCATAGCTCTCTTCAACTTGCAAGCTGGAGACTTCTTGATTTCCGTCTCCCTCTACTGTGTTGCCTTCAACCATTATTTTCGGCGAGGAAGAAGGAGAGGTTACAACCACAAACCTCTTTGTGTTCGGAGTTTTGCGACTTCGATGACAACTGGAACTCGATTGGGCTGAAGCAGATGGTGGTTGTGAATCTTGTGTAGGGGTTTGGACTTGGTGGCATGGGGGACTTAGATTCTGTCGCCTGTGCTTCGTGAGATAAAGACACAGTGGAGACTACAATGGGAACATTTGAGGCTTCTAGATTCTCAAACATAGTGAGGATTTGTAGTAAGAACTTAATGAAAAAAAAAGTATTTGGTTGTTGAGAGAAAAAGGGAGATTTTGGCTTTTGATGTAAACAGTGATGATAGAGACAACGTTTGGGTTTATTTAAAGAGGGTGAGGGACCATTTAGGAATGGGTATTGATTTTTTGGTTAGACGGGTCATTTAGTAATGGGTACGACGTTTGGATTCTAAAGAAGGGAAGGAAGAGAAACTGACATTTTAATGATGTGGCACTTTCCCAGTCGTTAAAAAGTTGTGTATAAGAGTACAAAGGAACTACTAACCTGTGTCAAGGGAACTAGGTTCCCTGAAAAGTTTTATAAATATGAGCCTCATCCTTTTACCAACATGTAGTATCACTGTCGCGCCCCGTTTCCTCACGCGGGCCTCGACGTGTGACAACTTTTTTAATTGAAGGTATTAAAAGAGAAGAGTCGCCACCTATTTGTGAATAACTTTATTTGACTAGTCCGTGTCACCAAAGATCGGGTAAGGGCTCAAATTACCTCAAAGAGAAGGTGTTAGGAACTCTTCGAGGTCCACCATTGTGGGTCCCGGCCGAATTTTAAATTATGTGGATTATGTGATTGGGCTGGGTGATCAAATAAACGAAGGGAGATATAGAAGTCGAAGACTCTTATCATAACACATGAGAATTGGTACAAATATATATGATTACAAGGATACAACTACATTGGTCTATGTTAGGTGGCTAAGTGTAAATAACGAGTATATAAAGAAAAGGGGGGGG
>MCJB01047769.1:2848-14425 GCA_002018475.1 Nicotiana obtusifolia | reverse complement strand
ACGTCCTAGGCCATGAAGCGTATGATAAGGGATTCGCAGGCCATGAAATGGTGTCCTCGGGCCATGAGGATGGTGCATCTGGACTATGACGCCAGTGAATAATGATGTGCAGTATCGAGAGATCCTCAGGCCATGGTATGGTGTCTTCGCCTATGAGGATGATGCCCTCAGACTATAGTGCCTTCGGACAACGTGGTGATATTTCAGCCCATGAAATGCAAAGATGTGGTAATATTGATTGTTTGATAGAGGAAACAAGTAATGCTTAGTCATATGCGATAACGAGACGAGACAAGGCTTAGTCTTGTACGCGATGAGGGCAATGCTTAGCCCGATGCAAAGAAAGGCAGCGTTTAGCCTTATGCAATGATGGAGGTGGTGCTTAGACTTATGCCAGGAATGGAGATAGTGCTTAGTCTCCTGCAAGGAAAGGCAATGCTTAGCCTTATGCAATAATGGAGGCAATGCTTGGCCTCATGCAAGGAATGGAGACAGTGCTTAGTCTCATGCAAAGAAAGGCAGTGCTTAGCCTTATGGAATAATGGAGACAACGCTTAGTCTCATGCAAAGAATAGAGACAGTGTTTAGTCTCATGCAAGGGAAGGCAATTCTTAGCCTTATGCAATAATGGAGACAATGCTTATTCTCATGCAAATAATGGAGACAGTGTTTAGTGTCATACAAGAGACAGAGACAGTGTTTAATCTCATGCAAGGGAAGGCAATGCTTAGCCTTATGTAATAATGGAGACAATGCTTAGTCTCATGTGAAGAATGGAGACAATACTTAGTCTCATGCAAGGAAAGGCAATGTTTAGCCTTTTGCACTAATGGAGACAGTGTTTATCCCATGCAAGGAATAGAGACAATGCTTAGTCTAATGCAAGAAAGGCAGTGTTTAGCCTTATGCGGTGATGAGGGTAGTGCTTAGCCCTATGTAGGAAGAATAATGATTGAATATGAAAGGGCAAAGCATTTCTTAGCTTGATGCATTTGCGTTTGGGGACTTTTGTCGATGTGAAGATAGTGATCTTGTTGTGTGTATATATTTTTTGGATGTTCCTGTTATATCCATTGTGCATGTATCCAAAGGAAAATTGTGCGTTTGGAGGGGAAAGGTTGGTTCGTGTTCTCAATTCCTTGCTTTGCCTTCGCTCCTGTCTTGAGGTCCCGTTTGAGTTTCCCCAGGTAACGTCTGGCACTCCTTTGAGACATTGCAACCTCTTTGACTCGGAATTTTAAGGATCCTTCTCAAAATTCTGCCCCAGTTTAAGTGCATTCTTCTGGCGATACATTCCTTGGCGATTCTGAACATGATGAGATCGGGCAAACTCGAGATCTTGCCCCGGTTTCTAACCATAGAGGGAATGAAGAATTTATTATGATGTGACCGAACCTACAGGGCTGCCTACGTATCCCCTCTTAAACGGGAATCAGTTCAAGCATAGTTCAGGTTACATCAAATAGAAAGTGCAAAAATAATCTTAAACATAATATCTCTTGATTGCGTCTGAATTGATACGTTTTGGCCATATCTCTCCATCCATCTCTGCAATTATGAGCGCTTCTCCTGTCAGTACTCGGTGAACCATGTAAGGGCCTTGCCAGTTGGGTGAGAATTCCCCTTTGCTTCATCTTGATATGGGAAGATCTGTTTCAGTACCAATTGCCCCGGTGTGAATTTCCTTGACCTAACCTTTTTGTTGAAAGCTCTTGCCATTCTATTCTGGTGTAGTTGACCGTGACATACTGAATTCATTCTTTTACCATCAATGAGAGCTAGTTATTCATATCAGTTCCGTACCCATTGTGCATCACTGAGCTCGGCTTCTTGAATGATTCTTAAGGAAGGGATCTCCACTTTATCGGGAATAACGGCTTCAGTACCGTACACCAGTAGATAGGGAGTTCCCCCAATTTATGTACGAACCATGGTTCAAAATACTCGAGTAATGAAAATGGCAGCTTTTCGTGCCATTGCTTGTAGCTTTCCACTATTTTCCTCAATATCTTCTTGATGTTCTTGTTGGCGGCTTCTACGGCTCTATTCATTTGCAGCCTATATGCTGTAGAGTTCCGATGCTTGATCTTGAATGTTTCACATATAGCTTTCATCAAGTCACTATTGAGATTGGCGGCATTGTCAGTAACGGTTGACCCAGGTATTCCAAATCGACAAATAATGCGATCCTGGACAAAATCCACTATGACCTTCTTAGCCACAGCTTTATAGGACGCGGCTTCAACCCATTTTGTGAAGTAGTCTATGGCCACCAAAATGAACCTGTGACCGTCGGTTGGTCCGATGACATCCATGCCCCAAGCAGAGAAAGTCTAGGGTGAACTCGTTGCATTGAGCTCGTTGGGCGGTACTTGTATCATATCAGCATGTATCTGGCATTGGTGACACTTTTGAACATATTTGATGCAGTCTGTTTCCATAGTCATCCAAAAATACTTTGTTCTTAATATCTTCTTGGCTAAAACAAAACCGTTCATGTGGGATCGGCATGTTCCAGCATGTATTTCTTTGAGCAATTTAGATGCCTCCTTGGCATCGACACATCGCATTAATCCTAAGTCAGCATTTCTTCTATACAGAATTCCTCTGCTTTGAAAGAAATGATTGGCGAATCTTCGGAGAGTGCACTTCTGAGTGTGTATAGCATTCTCTGGATATTCTCCTTTTTCCATGTATTCTTTGATGTCATGGAACCACAGATTTCCGTCAAACTCTTCTTCAACATGAGCATAATAAGCTTGCTACTTATGAATTTCTATTGGGATAGGATCGATGAAATTCTTGTCTGGATGTTGTATCATGGAAGACAACGTGGCTAATGCATCTACAAACTCATTCTAAATCCTTGGAATATGTTTGAACTCTATCTTTGTGAACTCTTGATCAACTCCTGTACACAATGCAAGTACGGTAATATTTTGGAGTTCTTAGTAGCCCATTCTCCTAGAACCTGGTGCACCAATAGCTCTAAATCTCCGGTTACCAGCAGCTCCTAAATGTTCATGTCGACGGCTAACCTGAGTCCCAAGATGCAGGCCTCGTATTCTGCCATATTCTAGGTGCACAGGAACCTGAGTTTTGCGGATACGGAGTAATGTTGATCCATTTATGATACTAAGACAGCTCTGATTCCCACTCCCTTGAAGTTTGTTGCTCCGTCAAAGAATATCCTCCAACCGTCGTATGCTTCGGCAATATCCTCTCCTACAAATGATACTTCTTCATCGGGAAAATACATCTTCAGTGGTTCTTATTCTCCATCTTTGGGATTTTCTACCACATGATCAGCCAATGCTTGCCCTTTGACTACCTTCTAAGTTACATAAATGATATCGAACTCACTCAGCAATATTTGCCACTTTGCTAACTTTCCCGTAGGCACGTGCTTCTGAAAGATGTATTTTAGCGGATCCATCCTTGATATGAGGTATGTAGTGTACGCACAGAAATAGTGTCTCAACTTCTGAGCTATCCATGTCAAAGCACAACAGGTGCATTCCAACAAAGAGTACCTGGCTTCGTAAGGCGTGAACTTCTTGCTCAGATAATATATCGCCTGCTTCTTCCTCCCAGTTTCATCATGTTGTCCTAGAACGCAACCCAAGGCCCCATCCAACACAGACAGATAAAGCAGCAGAGGTCTCCTTGGTTCTGGTGGGACCAACAAGGTGGTTTAGATAAATACTCCTTGATTTTGTCGAAGGCTTTCTGGCATTCTTCAGTCCAGCTTGTTGCATCATCTTTCTTCAGTATTTTGAAGATTGGCTCATATATCACTGTTGATTGTGCTATAAAACGGCTGATATAATTGAGGCGCCCTAGAAAATTCACCTCATCTTTCTTCTTCTTTGGTGGTGCAAGTCCTGGATAGCTTTGATTTTTGACGGGTCTAGCTGAATACCTCGACGACTGACAATGAAACCTAACAATTTTATGGTAGAGACTCCGAAGGCATATTTTGTGGGGTTCAACTTCAAGTTGTATTTTCGAAGCCGGTCAAAAAATTTCTTCAGGTCTGCTATGTGATCCGAATTCCTTTTAGATTTGATGATAACATCATCCACGTACACCTCTATTTCCTTGTGTATCATGTCGTGGAAGATAGTCGTCATGGCCCTCATGTAGGTGGCCCCAGCGTTCTTCAAACCAAACAGCATCATTTTGTAATAATATATATTCCCCATGGTGTGATAAAGGCGGTCTTTTCGGCATCCTCTTCATCCATCCAAATCTGATAGTATTCGGCGAAGCAATCCACAAAGGATTTTAGTTCATGCTTGGCGCAGTTGTCAATTAGTATGTGTATGTTAGGAAGTGGGAAATTACCCTTAGTACTTGCTCTGTTTAGATCTCGGTAATCGACACATACTCTAACTTTCCCTCTTTCTTTGGAACCGGCACAATATTTGCTAACCAGGCCATGTATTCGACCACTCGGAGAACCTTGGCTTTAATTTGTTTAGTGACCTCCTCTTTTATCTTCAAACTCATATCCGAATTGAACTTTCTGATCTTCTTTTTTACCGGTGGACACATGGGATTGGGTAGATTGTGAGTTACTATGGATGTGCTCAACCCAGTCATATCGTCGTAGGACCATGCAAAAATATCCTCATATTCTTTTAGAAACCTGATATACTCTTCCTTTTCTGTCGATGATAGATGGATGCTTATGCGAGTTTCCTTGACAGTTTCAGAATCCCTAAGTTAACGGCCTGGTTTCCTCCAAATTAGATTTCGATTTATTTTTAAAATTCTCTACTTCTTTGATAATTTCCTCGTGTATTACTTCATCCTATAGATCTTTCAAATCACTGTCCTTATGTTGCGTTGTCTCATTACATGTCACAGTCGTAGGTTCATCAGGATATGTAATAATTATGCTGAAAAGAATGTAGAAAGATAATAATAAATATGAAAAGTAGTAATGCGTCAATAAAACTTTAAAATGTCAACAAGCGTGACTCGAAAGGCTCGAGCAATTATTTCAAAACAAAATAGTGAAAATGTCTTAAATGCTCAAAATAATTTGAAATCAAGTCATGCTAATTTGCCAGGCTACCCAGGAACTCCGCGGGCCCGGGATGGTGCATCGGTCCAGTTCTTGAGAACAACTCCTTCTTCCATTGTCTGAATGGTAAGGTCTTCCTCCTCCTCCTCCTCCTCAACAATTGCACTGCCATCGTTCTCTTCCTCATCCAGAAACAGCTTTCTCATACCGACGAAAATCTCATTTTCTTCGGTTACCCACATCATATCAGCTTGACGGAATGTCTGGTGCAGAGGTGGTATGGGTTGTTCCAGCGGATAATAATGGGCGCGCCATGGCGGTATCCAATCCTGATACCCTTGCACGGTATATTCATATCCGAGTCCAAAGGTCGTGCCATGATACTGTGGTTGTATGAATTTAGTGATCCCCTGAAGCTTTTTTCCAAGACCCTTGCCTGGTTCATATTCCGTCCACAACATGCTTTCTATCTTTTTGCTCCACCATCGATCCTTTTCAATTGCGTTCAACCGCTCAATGCGGTGATATGTTTCTCCTCCCAATTTCCTCCTGTTTTCAATGACTGGAACGGTCTGATTGGTGTAGATAGGGTTGCTTCCATCTCCATGAATGATCACCTCCCGATGATTCTATTCGAACTTCACAGCTTGGTGCAGAGTAGAATCCACTGGCCCAGCTGCATGTATCCATGGTCGTCCTAACAATAGGTTGTAAGTAGCAGATATATCTAACACTTGGAACTCAACATCAAACCAAGTCGTAGATCAAGGTTGATTTCCCCGATAGTGGCTCTCTGAGATCCGTCGAACGCCTTCACATTCATGCTTCTCATTCGTATCTCGTGCAGGCCCTTACCTAATCTCTTCAGAGTGGTCAGTGCACATACGTTCAGACTCGAACCTCCATCTATCAGGACCCTGGCAATGAACTTATCCTCGAATTGCACTGTGATGTGCAACGCCTTGTTATGACTTAGTCCTTCTAGTGGTAACTCATCTTCGTGATTTTATGGCTCTCTAATACCTGTCCAACCATGTTAGCCATCTCCCCACTAGTGATGACGGGGGGTACATAAACTTCACTTAACACCTTCGTCAAAGCATTCTTGTGCGTGTCTGAGTTTTGCAATAGTGATAAAATGGATATCTGAGTAGGAGTCTTGTTCAAGTGGTCAACAACAGAGTATTCCCTCGCTTGTATCTTCCTCCAAAATCGTCAGTGCCACTCTCAACAACAGGCAACTTAGGTGCAGCTTCCTTATTTGTTCCTCCCAGATTCTCAGGTGTGTACACTCTGCTAGTTCTAGTCATACCTTGCGCGGAACCTGTTTTTTCCATTTTGGCTTTTCCCTTTCTTCTTGCTTCCGCAACATAATCCCACAGGACAGCATCGGACTCGTAAGATGGTGTGGGAGCTACCATTACAGTGAACTGGGTTTGTACCACAACTAGCATGAGGGTGACCGGAGATGTTTTTGGAGCGTCTCCTTCTCGAATGGGTCCAATTGACCCTTCCTGATCCCACTCTTCGTCAATTTCTATCACGTTCACTCCCTCACCTATGTGATCCGGGAGAGGGTTTTACGGACGTTCGGTGCATCTTCCTTTGCTTGTATAAACTTAGTGTCGATTAGCGTCTGAATCTTGTCTTTCAGCATGCGGAATTCCTCAATGGTATGGCCTTTCATGCCTGAATGATAAGTACATATTTTGTTAGGGTTGATCCACTGGGAAGGTTTTTCCACAACAACAGCAGGAATAGGAGCGATGTAACCAGCGGCCTTCAGTCTTTCATACAGTTGGGTTATGGGTTCAGTAATTAGGGTATATTATCTAGGAGGTTTGCGGTCGAAATTTGGACGTGGCTTTGGGTAGCTTTGGCGGGCAGGTGGAGGTGAATGGTAATATGCAGGTTGAGTGTTGTAGGTATGGTAGGTAGTGGCAGGGTATTGGTATTTTGGGGGTGAGGGTTGATACGTGGATGGAGGTGTTTGGTATGTGAGGGGAGACTTAGGGCCCCGGGCTACCTTCACGACACCCACTCCTTTCTTCTTTGAAAATACCTCTTGATTGCAAAGCTTTATTCGTGGCCTGCAGCACCTCGAAATTAGTTACCATCCACTCTTGATTCCTTCTTCTATTCTTTCCCCTAACTTGATGATATCTGATAACTAGTGATTTTCGATGACTATCAACCGTTCATAATATTGCGATCTTGTGCTCTAACAAAGAACTTGTTCATTTGTTCTTCTTAAAGTGCTGGCCTTACTTTTGCGGCCTCTGGTCTCCAACGAGTAGCATTCTTGCGGAAAGTTTCTGTCGGCTTCTTCTTGAGATTTTGAATGTAGAAAACGTCTGGCGCGTTATCCGTGTTGAACATAAAGTTGTCTATGTAATTTGATGCCATACTTACCCAATTAGCCCACTTCTTTGGGTTTTAACTGATGTACCAAGACAAAGCGTCTCCTATAAGGCTTCGCATGAACAGTTTCATGCAGATTTGTTCATTCTTTCCCACTCCTACAAACTTGTCGCAATATGTTCTTAGATGCACCTTCGGATCACCAGTGCCATCGAACATTTCAAACTTTGGAGGTTTGTAACCCTCTGGCACTTCCACATCTGGCTAAATACACAGATCTTCGTAATTCAGACCTTCAACGCCTTTCCAACCTTCAACACTCTGGACCCTACGTGTGAGTTTCTTGAGTTCCTCCATTATGTTTCTAATGAGCAGGTCCTTCTCAATCGATTCGGGTATGTATAGGGTTTGTTGTGAGGTATGGGGTAAGGTTTCTACATATATCGGATAGCTTTGATAGGTCCCTAGAATTTGGGTATATGGGTGATCGTTGGTCGAGTTTTAGGGATAGGAAGTAGGTTGTGGTGCATTTTGGAGAGTGCGATATGTAGTGGTTTACGGGTATTGAGTTAGATAAGGGTGATGTTGCTGAGGGGTTTGCACTGGTGATGGGTTAAGGTTCTGGGGAGGTGCGGGATTATGATACTGGTGTGGTGCGGGGGATTTGGAGCCATGGGTGGTGGGTTCTAGTTTTGTGTGTTTTGTGGTGGTGTTTGGTTTTGGGTAGTCGGGTTTTGCTGGTTGATGTCGGGAACATTGAGAGTAAGGGAAAGGTTTGCTAGATTTCGGACCTGCTCAAGCTCGCCCTTTAGTTCTAGGATTTTTTTCTCCAATCGTAAGATCAACTCGTTCTGCCCCGGAGTACTTCTACCATCTGAAGTTTCAACATTTTCCGCCATAGCAACATTGTCTTTCCAGATACCACTTAAATTATCCATTTTCCCTTTGACCTTGCTTTTGCTTTTCGGGTTGCTAGGTGGAGGAGGAGGTGGACGACCTATAGATCTTGTGTGGTATGCTGACGATGCCAGCACGCACGAACCAACCTTTGGGAATGGGAGTAATCAGAAAGAAAGAAAAAGCAAAAGGTAACCAAGTTGGTAAGGTGGAATAAAAGAGTGTTCGCAATATTTATACATGTTTCACAAAGTCATGCAATAATTCGCGACCTAATTTGGGGACCTCATTGTGCCTGAAGTAGGCCTAAGCGACACATAGACTTGGAGAAAATTGGTGCCAACGTTTGCTTCATTTCATTAATGCGAAAGTGAGCCAAAATAATCTTTTACTAAATCGATAGTAATATAACAAAGTTACTAATGACATTTAGCCTTATTACATCGAAATATAATCTAAGCTAGAAAGCAGTAAAGAACATCATCTTCTAATCTACTTGGTCCCTGAAGGACCTTCTCCATGCTTGGCTCTTTTGACCCCATCAATCATGTTTCTCATATCGTGCATATCTAGCAATAAGTAAGCTTTTGCCAGCTTCCCTCCTTCATCGTCGTCCATGCCTTGACAATCCGAAAGTCTCTTTCTCATCTTCCCTTCTAGCTCCATCAGTCCCTGTTCCAGGTACTCTAATCTTTCCATTGACTTAGTGAAAATCTCCTTCCATTCCCTTATCGCCTCAATGGTCACTTTGTGTTGCTCCAGATGCTTAGCTTCAGACTTGGACACCCTTTTGCGTAGCCTCTTGTACTTCACCTGTGCCTCAGCCACTTGGTCTATGATCTTATCCTTCATATTGACCCTTGGTTTGACGTCCCCATCTATGTGGTCTTCCAGCCATGATAGATAGTAGTACATATGACTGGCGTGATACCTATCCAGCTTAATAGTTTCTCCTTCCACAATGATCTTTTGGTTCCACATACGTTGTGCTTCGAACTTGAATGGGATGACATCTCTCTTGAAATTTGCCTTGTACTCCTATGTTGGAAACTCGGGGTATGACTTCTTTTCTTCCAGCTTGTCTCATTATCCTTATAGGAGCGTAAGGTTAGATGCTTCGCAGCCCGATCAGTATTAAATGAGTAGCTCCTTTTGATATGATGATGAATTCACTACTAGAAAACCGTTCAAACATCCAATGCACTTGCTCGTCTATCAGATTGCTGAAGAAACGCACCCAACCTACAGCAGTTCCAGGCTTTGCAAACTTGTTTGGATAAACATCATTTTCTTTGGGTGATGGTTGGCTACGTAGTTATTTCGTGTCCTTCGCAGAAGCTGTTGATGATACTCACCCCTCTGAAAGTGTTCCAGCAGCCAGACTTGTAGCAATAGATTGCAACCCTCAAAGTGTCCAAACCCACGCTTGCACCGATATTGAGCACGGTACATCTCAGCTAAGATCATTGGAATGATAGTATAAGTTTGTCCTTCGATACCATCCATTAAGGTCCCGACAACCATGGCTAAGCGAGTATGAATTCTTCCTCCTTTCATCAGAAAGATCAACAACCCCAGGAAGCAAATAATGAAAACATAAACCCGGCAATGCACCCAGCCCAAAAAAGTAATGGCTAGTTCATCATGATGAAGACGATATAACTTGCTATGCCCATAACACTCGTAAAGAAACTCAAAAGGAATGTATGATTTCTTTAGACAGAGCAGTTTATCATTCTTATTAAAACCAAATATTTTCAAAAAAACCGCAAGGAGTGCGATTTTCTGGTACTAGCAGTCCTGGACTATCCCATGGTAACTTGGCAAACCCCCATATTTCTTCTATGAGAGGAGTCATTTCTATATTGCCAAATCGGAAAACAGCTCGTTTCTCATCCCAGAATATGGTAGCGGCCTCGATCAATTCCCTATTTGGTTGAATGTTCAGCAGAGATGGCAGATTACCAAGTACTCCCCTCACATGATTCTTGTCACAAGACACGAGGTCTTTCCACCAGTCAAGTAGAAAAAGGCGGGATGTTCTGGACCATACCAAACCTGGGAATTTCGTGCTTCATTTCTGCAAACAAAAAAAATTAATCCTTTTCCCCCTTCAGATTCGGCTACTTGCGCAATAATGATCAACATATTGGTACATTTTCTCCAAGTCATGCACATAACATGATAGTGTCCTTTGGGATTATGGAAATCCCGTCGGACTTTGGACAAGGTTTATCTAAGAGGGTTGTTACGTCAATAACGCTTCAACTCGTACTAGGTTTATCATGATGCATGTACATTTAAAATTAAAATAGGGTTTCTAAAAGGGTCTACACTAGTACTCCCAAGTGGACAACTTGAGAGGGAAAAGCACGAGACTATCGACTGCACCGCTTATCGACTAGTCTGCCGCATATAAGCCTTTTCGATTTAAAAGGGGTAATTTCAGGAAAGTGCGGACACTCATCAAGTGCTGCTATGTTGATAGTGGCAGAAGTGGAGTATGATGTGGAGCATGCTTTATGCAGGAATAATAGCACATTGCCAAGTATTTGCATGATAAAAGTACGTAAAAAGCAGTAAATAACATAGCAAAGGTAAACATGAAAAGAAGAGGAAAGAAAAGAAAGACAAAAGAGAGAAGTCAGTTTAGCTCATGAAAACTTACGAGAACGTAATGAAGCGGGTAGGGAAATAGGGATGGGAGAGTCATAATATAGCAGTCTTAGGCAAGATGAAAGAGATGGAGAGAGGTCATACATGTCATAGCAAATAAAGGAAAATAAGGAAAGGGATGTGCATGTCATAGCAGTTTAAAACAAATAAAGGTGAATAAGGAAAGGGATGTACATGTCACAGCAGTTTAAAACAAATAAAAGTGAATAAGGAAAGGGATGTGCATATCATAGCAGTTTAAAACAAACAAGGAAAATAATCCATATAAATCAAGTTCGTCATGGTAAGAGCCTAAGTGTTCCCCAACAGAGTCTCCATGCTGTCGCGCCCCGTTTTCTCGCGAAAGCGGACCTTGACGTGTGACAACTCTTTTAAAGGGAGGTAATAAAAGAGAAGAGTCGCCACCTAACGATTTTAAGGTGCGTTAGGGAATTATGTGGATTATGTGATTGGGCTAGGTGATCAAATAAACGAAGGGAGATATAGAAGTCAAAGAGTCTTATCATAACACATGAAAATCGGTACAAATCTTTAATGATTACAAGGATACAACTACATTGGTCTATGTTAGGTGGCTAAGTGTAAATAACGAGTATATAAAAAAAAAAGGG
>MCJB01047759.1:6062-52963 GCA_002018475.1 Nicotiana obtusifolia | reverse complement strand
GTGTTAACGGCTTACATTTATATTATTTAGATAGTAAATACAAAAGTGATTTTAATTTTGACCAATGTTGACCTGAAAAGCGACCAACTTTGGTGGCCAAATATACATAATTTAAAGTTAGCGACCAAAGTTGGTCGCCAAATTTAAATCAGATTTATTTATATTTCATATAATATCGAACTGGGTCCCCGATTAGCGACCAAAGTTGGTCTCCATCTGTTTAATCTTTATTTAGCGACTAACTTTGGTCGCCAAATTTAGATTTTATTTATTTATATTTTATAATTTGATTTAAATAATATTATAATAATTAAAATTTTATAAGTAGGTCCCCTTAAGCGACCAACGTTGGTCGCTAATCTGAGTATTTCTTTGACCAAGCAAGTCTGACCAGTCCGGTCAACAGTTTGGCGAAATTAGCGACCAACCTTGGTCGCTAATGTATTTAAAATTATTATTTTATTATTTTCACCAGTTTAGCGACCAATTTTGGTCGCTTTTCTTTACAGACCAACGTTGGTCGCTTTTTTCCGGATTTTTAGTAGTGAATGCTAAACTCGCTCGCTTAGCCCTACAAATTTACAATAAGAAGCATACTGGTGAAGGATCTAAACTCTATAAAAGCATTACACAAGTAACGCATGTAATTGAAGTATGTGTTACCTGGGAGAAAGAAGAGGAAGAAAGGGAGACATTATCAACACAACTTTCTTTGAGCTAAATTCTTTAGCAGCTACTTTTTCTCAGAAGGTCATATGCCCTTCATTGAAGACCTACAGTAGAAGAAAAATCTAAAACAAATTCGTAACACGCTCTAGCAAGTCAGCATTCAAAGGACATGAATTGCTATGAAACTTAGCACTAGAGAAATCAACTTTCACCAGCAGTTCTAACTGGTGTTGCTAAAAGTAGTCACAAAGCCATTTAGACCACAACATAGCCATAAATAGATTATTCTCCAGCTCTTCCCGTACCGGTTGGATCTCCAACCCAAACAACGAAATCCTACCAAAAAATAGTATAAATAAATATCTAAAATCATATAAAATTGACAACATCAGAAGGATATGAGGGAAAAAAATCGGGATGACTCTGTGGAATTTGACATATCATAATACCCTCTCGAAGCAAGCTCTATGAAATCATGGCAAGTTGTTGATACATACTTGTAATACATCTATTTTAAAAGTACAAATTTCATTTTCCCCCTCATACATTAGACCCAACTGCAACATAAGTAAATCAAAAGGCAAAAGAAATGTAGTACCTCCTTTGTAAATGAACAATAAATTTCAAGAGTGACCTATGTAGGCCCTCGTTCTGCACTTTGCCACATCTCTGCTATAAGACTATGAATAATCGAAATACAAGAGGGAATAATCAACGCAATAACAACGAATAAGCGAAGTGTTTCACCAAAATAGTAAATAAATTTGAAGAGCAGTTGAAATCATACAACACAAACAGGTGAGATTAGCTTTGCTCAAAATCGTTGACGGAAATAAATGAAACTTGATCATAGAGGGCGAATGCTGAAACCTAAAAGAGGAAATCAACACGAAAATCGACCAATAAGTGGTTCTATTAAGCAACTTAATTAGACAAATTTGAACTGCATGCAAAGTTGCAAGCAGAAAAACAACGAATTGTGAAATAACGAAAGCCCCAAAAGCAAAATACTACACAACAAAGAAAGCACGAATAAAATCTGCAAATGTAATCGGAACAATGGGAACATGAAAGGCAAATAGATAGAACTATCAAATGGAAAAGGGAAACGGGAAAAGGGGAAGAAGAAGCAGTAGCAAAGAGAGAGAGAGAGAAGGTACGGCCGGCTGATATTATGTGCTTACTCTGTTAAAGATTAAGTGTGGCTTTGCTGATTGTCCTCTGCCGGATTAAGAGATAGGTAAGAAATCAGTTTTCTACAACGGAGAGAAAAGCCATGCCATCAGTTTCAATGGAGAGAGAGATCGTTTAATAAGGAAGATAGATAATCGCAAGGGTGGCTCTTTTCTGGTGGAAGTTACACGGCGTGTGAAAAGGCCTCTTTTGGATTGTTTATTAATCGAAACCGTTTCGTTTGTTCTATTTAGTAGAATACAAATAAAAAACAAATTGTTAAAAAGAAGGAGAAAATAGATAAATATAAATGATGGTCTGGGAAGGTGCCACATCACATTTTTTTAGCCCGTATTTTATATATTTATATAGATATAGATAGATATAAATTAAACTTTAACAACAACATAAAATTTGCAAAAGTTTTATACTGTTTGGTTAGCCACATAAAAGAAATAATACAATATATTGTTTTTCTCATTAGCTCCACATTACTAATATAGGGGTGGATCCACCGATTTAGAATGGGGTGGCACAGCGCATGCTAAGATAATAGAATTATTACATACTGATGTTGAAATTTTCTTAAATTAGATTAAATATTTGATCTTGTCATTCGCAGTTGTAAACTAGACAAAGGTGTCATGACTAGTAAACCTTTTTGAAAGTTTTTTTCATGTGTAAAATTCAAGTTGAAATTTATTTTGAATTTTTTTCATCTTTCTCTTTTCTTTGTGCTTGTTGTCCTAGTCATTTTCCGTTTAGGCTAATTCTCAATTTTCTTCTTGTCGTTTTATTATTTTTTATATTTTTCTTTCCTCTTTTTCATTATTTTATATGTGATCTCTAGCAACAACATCAAAAAAAAAAAAAAAATCCCAAAATTTAAAATTTCATTAAATAAGCATTCCTCTTAATCTATAATCTATGAGATTTCTCTTTCAAATCCGAAGGTTCTCAATGGTAATTTTGGATAGAGATCAAATTTAATTTTTATCTTTTTGATTATATCATAAAAAAATTATTTTATTCTATGGTTATTAAGTATGATTTACATCTTTTTACTATTAAATTATGATAAAAGTTTTGTAAGCATTGCTTAAAAAAGATATGAGTTTTTTTTTACTTTGATTTTTGGGAACTTGTAGTTTATTTAGTTCTGTACTTATGGGATATAGTTTATTTATTAAAGATATTTTTTAAACTTTCTTATTTTGGTGTAATTTCCTTATTGATGATGTTATTTTACTTGTGTAAAATTATTTTTCATATAACGAAAAAGATGTATTTTCTAGTAAAAATATTAATTTTAATATGTTGTTATAATAAAGGTGTGATTCCTTATTTAAAATATTAACTACGTTTTTTTCTTGATATCTAGATTTAATTTTCATATTTGCGAATAAAAAATACAAGGTATATATCTTAAACTAAAAAAATCGAATAAACGTTCCTAATAAACTATGTATTATTCATTACAAGGTATATATTAAAGGAAATTATGACACCCCGCCACCTTTAAATCATAGATCTGTCATCTACTAATACACATATAACTTATGCAAAAATATGTGCATTATTTTATGTCGGATAGAATATTGTATATATAAGAGTACATATATTAACAATACATGAATAAAAGTAAAATAAAGATAAAAAAATCTCTTAGCACTATGTTTGGATCATTGTTATCCATTGTTTTATAACGTATTATATTGTATTGTATTCGTTCTATGGATACAACGTTTGAATAGATTATATCATTTGCTGTTATTAAATACCAATCTGTTGTTTGGTTTGACTATATCATGCCATACTGTAATTGATAAGTTCACTAACATATCCGCAAATGTTTCAAATAAAATTTATCAAGATTATACATAAAAATAATTTAAGAAAATCTCTTTTTATTAATTTATCATTAATTACGTAGCTTGAAAACAAGAGCAAAAACTTGAAAAAAGGGTTAACTAATATTAAAAAAAAAAAATTATAACGATGGAAAGAGACAAAGATTTGAATAGAGACTTGGATAAAAAGAAAGGGGCGAATCAACTCTTGAAAAGATGGAAGAAGACAAAGTAGGTCAATACGTTGGAGATTTGAAGTTAAAATAAAAAAATTTAAATGATAAAATAGAATTATGGAGTAATAAGTAAGGGCATAATTGAAAAAAAAAAGAAAAAAAAAAACAATCCCCCCAAATTAAGTCGATAGTTTTATACATTGAGGTTTTTGGTTGTTTCGAAATAACGAATTAATAATACAATAAACAACTAAAATAAAAATTATTTTAGGATAACAATACAATACAATACAATACAATGAATAACAATCATCCAAACAAACTGTAAAGTAAGCGATACCTGTATAACAATCATTACATCGTTATCATCGCACAATATTTCCTGCATTATAGTTCGGGCATGAACCAAAGTACCCTATTATGTTCTAGAACTAGCATTTTGTTAGTTAGCAATAATACTTGTTTACGTAACAAATCCACATGAGGATTATCTCAATACTGGACAAACTAAGCCCATAATTCCAATGGGCCAGTCCTCTAAGGATTCCATGTTATATTTCGAGCAAAATTCATTTATAACCATTCAAACCAAATTTATAATACCCGATAGCTCAAAATTATATTATATATTTTATAGTCCAAAAATAATTCTAGTGGCTAGCAGTCAAATTATACATATGACCCACAAACACCTGATTGGCCGAAGACAACACTAACAGTTTTTTTGCACTTTCCCCATTTGGTTTTGCTTGGATTCTTTCTATATATCTTCTGGTCCCCAATCTTGTAGTATTACTTCAGTAACTTTTTCTTCCTCGCATGACCAATTTTCGGCAAATTTCTAAAGATGCTCTTTGTCGGCCAAAATTAATAGCCCAAAGAATTATATTATTTTTCATTTGCAAGAATTTTGGGTTTTAGTGTCAATAAATAATACTCCCACTGAAAACATAAGAAGTACGAATTAAGGAGAATTAGATCAATCATCAATGTTGCCAATTGGCAAATTTTGTGAGGGACATACAATTTGTTTCCATTGTTTTCTTAACAAGCTATAATCTTTTTTGGCTTACATAGTTTCATCAAATTAGAAAGAAAAGGAAATTTATGAAAAGAAGAATACAATTCTGGTTATAACTTTTAAATTCAGATATGCAACTGGTCATTTGATTCTTCAGTTATGTCGTGGTAAGTGGTAGGATACAAGGCAGCATGCTGGTGGAAGGTATATATAAAATAGATTGTCACTATATAAAAAATATACAAAATAGATTTTCACTGTACAAACTATATACAATAAATTGTCACTATACAAAATATATATAAAATAGACTGTCACTATACAAAATATATACAAAATAGACTGTCACTATACAAAAAATATACTAAATAGACTGTCACTATACAAAAAATTATACTAAATAGACTGTCACTGTACAAAAAATATACTGAATAGTCTGTCACTATACAATTTATATACAATAGACTGTCACTATATAAAATATATACAAAATAAACTATCACTATACAATATATATACTAAATAGACTGTCACTATATAAAATAGACTGTCACTATATAAAAAATATACTAAATAAACTGTCACTATACAAAAAATATAAAAAAATAGACATGTCAAGCTATTAATTATAATATGACATGGGCTATTAAAATTTTGAGGGGCTATAAGGGTCATTTTCTCTTATATTTCACTGTTTGTGATGTCTTCAAATTAAAGCATCCACTTTGGGGGGAAATTGAGGATACACGCCCCATGTCTCTTATACATCATCAAGCACTTCACAAGTTTAAATTATTTGGCTTATAAAAATTAAACATATTTAAAAAAATGAATTAATGGTACAGAAATATATACGTGTATATATATATATATGTTATATGTTCTAAGGAGATAGAGAAAAAATTAGTATCTTTTCAATAATCCTATGTGATTGTTGCTAATGCTGTGAATGAATTATCGTCAAAAATATACAAAAAAATTGTATTTCGGTTGTAATGATTTGGTATATCGTCTAGAGTAGCGTATGATAGATGACTATCATTTGACTTAATTAATCTTAAATAAATGAGGGATGGAGTTTAAAAAAGAAAAATTCTAAATTCGAGTTTTTCAATTATTTTCTGGATTGTTGCAAATTCTCATGCTTAGTCTTGAGTTATCAGACTTTTTGATTTCAATATTTCATGAACCAACAGCCAAGGCCACATATAAATATTAAAACTAAAAAGATAAGGGTGGTGTATAATTTTCTTGAATAAAGAAATTGTAACGTGTGTCTGTGTGTACATCCAAAGTAATTAAATATTGTTAATGAATGTATGAATTTCTCCATTCTTATTGGTCGCTTCTGTCCAATCAAAATGGCTTGAAAGATAGTGCCAATCATTTGCAAATCCTTCAATTTCTTTACCTAAAAACTTTAATAAAAACAAAAGCATGTGGGACATTTTTTATGGAGAGTTGCACAGAAGACCCAGTCTTGGAAGCATCAGCTATGGACAGTAAAATTATAAACGAAAAAAAAGTAAATACACAAATCTTTAAATGGAGAAAACTTTTATTTTTTCTGGATCGAGAAAGCATTGATTTGGACATATATTGGTCACTGATAATAACACGGTGGAATAAAATATTCCAAGTTACAATATAGTACTGATTACCTTGCGCTTTCAGTTAGAATATTCTAAGAAAAGTTCTGAAAGTTTGTTATGTCCTTAAAAAATTGGGTTACGTGCAGTAAAAAGTAATTCCTAGAGAACTATCTATCTATATATATATATAGAGAAAGGATATCAGGGTTCTAATAAGTATTTAGCTCTCTTATTAGAGAGCTAGATATGATCTCTATATGTACTGTATAATAAGTGGCAAAGCTAAAGGTAAAGAGAAGCTTCAATTAACTCCTTCATCGATAAATTATACTATGTAAATAACGTAAAGATAATTATATATATTTTATTATATAATATGATTTGTTGATCCCCTTGACATAATGAAAGTTCTTGGTGCAACGACGAAGGTGATCAAAAAATTACTTTAGATCATAGGTTAAGTCCCAAGTATAGCATTTTTGCATCTTTTGAATTTTTTTGTTAGAATTTCTGGCTTCACCATTATCTTACTATGTAACTTCTGCATACTGAGATTGATCAACAGATACTATAAACGAGTTGATAAGATAATGCAATTAGAACTGCACAGTACTCATTAGGTTAAAAGGCTCTTTTCTTCATGATCTCAGATTTTATATTACAAAAAGTCAAGATCACACAATACTATGCTTTTGGGGGAGGGGAGGTGTTATTTTATATATCTTTAAGTTGCAGGCTTAATCTGGTATTACATGGAAAGTCATCTTTTGGTGAGTGCATCTCTAAGCGGCTTGTGATCTGCTCAAATCTTTCTGATAAAAAGAAACTTTGTAATCTCTTCAACTTTCTTGATACTCTTACTTCTGTGCTGAAAATTGCCTTCACTGGTCTGTGATCCGATAATCTTGATTCACCTCTTGCATACACTTGTTGCTTTAACCCTTCTCCATACCAAATTATCCTATCACACCTGATATAGTTCGACAAAATAGAAATTAAATTAGCCTTTTTTTTTTGGTTGCTATTTTAACTTAAGGGGAAAAATAACTCAGAATACAATAAATAGTAGGTTTGAACCCATAACTTTATAAATATAATATGTTCAACACTCAAAATATTAAACGTTGAACTCATAGAGTTTAAATCTTGAATCTGCTTCTGCATATGTTCCGGTATTAAGCAAAGGGATGTGTAAAAATAGAACTTACTTATTGTGTAAAGAATTCTTACACTATCACGTTAAATTGACTATATCAACCTGACAACCTAGAAAATAGAGTAAAAATATGCTATAAATGGTTAAAGTTAAACTACACATATTGTGTAGAATTATTTATATTATACTCCCTCCTTTTATAAAAGATTGTCCTAATTTGACCCGACACAAATTTTAATAAAGAAGGAAAGACTTTTGAGATATATGGTATTAAATAAGCCATATCATTTGTGTGACTTTAGAACTTTTGAAATTTGTGGTTTTAAACCTGTCATAACATTTGTGTGGCTATAAATGCTTCCTACTAAGGAAATATTGAAATGTGTCAATTTTTTAAAACGGACTAATAAGGAAATAGTGTCAATCTCTCTTTAAAACAGACGGAGTAATATTTAACTTAAATTCTTAATGATACTGTCATCTATGTTTTATGCCATCTGAAGATATGCAGATGACACTTATATCCAGATACAAACACCTACAAGAACTGCATTTTATTTGTGTTACTTGAATTACAAGTAAATAACAAACTTACCATGCAGGAGCACGTTTCTTTTCGCCTCTTTTCACCTCAGGTCTACCATAATAATCACTCGAATTTGGATAATATTTGTAAGTAGGGGCAAATTTAATCATTCCTTCTTGCCAACCTTCAAATACTTGTCCATCCATTAGCTCCATCTGCAACTATTTTATCATGACATAAAATCTTAGTTCTAGTGGTTTATTATTTACTAATTATTTAATTTACAAGAGAAACAATAATCTTTAATTTGATATTTAATCCATATGCTACCTGATCATTTTCCAAGAGTGCATTCCACTCTCCTTTTTCCACTAATAATCTTGTCGTTGATTCTGGTAGAGAAATCCTGTAGTTCAAATCTCCTAGCAATATCACTCGGCTACAACCAACCAATTCAAAAATTAGGTTAAAAATGATATCATGAAGATATTTACTTTTAAAATGATATTTGTGTATTTTATGTGAAATTGATTGTGATGTCACGCAGATATTTACTTTTTATAATGATATTTACGATCTTAATGTAAACTAATTAACTTTTCCTACCATTCGTACAAATAATAGTTATACTTTTACAACTTGTTGAAAGTCAACCGGATTAAGAAAGAGATCTCTTCATATTTAAAAGGCAAGTAGCCCAAGTTGGAAATTGTCTTTTTCCTTTTGTATTCTTTCAGTTGTTTAGCTACCGATTTAAGACTACTAGTCTGACAGGATTATAATACGTTCAAAAGGTGATTAAATAATCATGAGACGTTAATTGTGATTCGATTGGCGGCTTCAACTAACAAGACAATGTTTAACTCTTCAACAACCAATAATTAATTGGTTGTTAAGTTTAATTAACTTGACGTACTCATGTCTTATTATCCTAAATATCTTTCATTGATTAGAGTTAACTAAAAAAGGCGATTAATCAAAGTAATCGCAACAAATCTTTTTTGGACGGTTTTTCTTAAATTAAGATAAATTAAAGGACCTTAATTAAAATAATTGACATACTCATGATCTAGAATCTTTCTTGGTAATTCAAGGGAGGAGCCTTTTGGAAAGGCTGTCCTTGAAAATATTTCAGCAACATTTGCATTGCGAATCTTCTCATCTCCTTCTCTACCCCCAGAAGCTAGATGACTGCACACAAAGCATAAGCTTGTTTGATGTAGCTGAAATCTAACTGATACTGCACCCTGCAAGAGAAAATTTTAGACATAATTATACATAATAAAAGATATTATCAATACTCTGTCAACAATATATTCTTGCAAAAACCAAAAAAAAAAAAAAAAGAGATTAAAAAAATAAAAATTATGGAATAAACTTCCTTTTAGCATAAATTAAAACACGGAAATACTAAAAAGTATGTGAGTTTATATAAATTAGTTGTGCTTTAGCTAATCAACTTTCATAGTAAGACATGAAAATTTATGCTATCCAAAAATAACATCAATTTGAAAAAGTCAGGTTACTATTTATGCGTTAAACGTAAGACAGGTGAAAAATTCATAGTAAAGTTACTATTTAAACGTAAAATAACCCAACTTCGCTAGCAACGGACAAATGAGCATTATAGTTGTTGAAAAAGAAAGAGAATTTTCTTTCTTGGAAAGGTGGATTATGATGAAAATAATATTAATAAGTAATAACTATATCGATTACCTTGTTGCCTAAGCAACCCATGATGCCACAGCCAACACAAGAGACACTAGGGTTTCGAATGAAGGAACGAAAATCATTTCGAACCCATACTGATATCAATATTCCCACCATTTGCTTACTGATAATACAACTGAATTCTTGTGGAAATTGGCTATTTTCGTCATTTTCATTTCCATTCTTTTGTACCAATTGAGAATTCGTATTTTCCTTTCCTTTCTGTTTAGTGTCTTCATTTCCAACTCCTTTGGCTGTTTTCTTGTTCAGAGCTTCTCTTATTAAGGAATTCCACTTTGATGAAATCCTTCCACTCTCTGATCCAAGGACATTTGCTGCTCTTAGTGGCACTACTTCTTGAAACCTTCATACATTTTACCAGGAAAAAAGAAAAGAAAGAAAAAGTTTCACGGATAAATTAAAATTTCATTTTTGAAATTAAATTGAATTTAAAGAAACATTTTTGGCAATAAGAAAATACCCAAAAACGTAGATGTCACATGAAGTGTGGCTTGTTCCAAGCAGATCATCCACATTGAAGTCGTCACTTGGTACAACTCCTCCGACGTTCCATGTATTAACAAAAACCCTGTGGAAATAAAAAACATCTTTATGATATAATAAGCCATGTTAAGATATAGGAATCTCCCAGCATCATTCCTTTTTTTCTTTTTTTTGAGAATTTAAAAACAATATAGTACTAATAAAAATAGAATACATGTTTCAATAATTTCATTGGTTGAGCTCTAACCACTAATATCTAATTAGTGGTTGAAATTAATGGCTAGTATGTTGAGCTCTCCTCTAATTACCTGTAGTTTTGAGTTTCCTCGTGATCATTGAAAATAATGTCATTAGAACTGAAGGATTTTTTATCAAAATGGGGAATCTCTAATAAATATTCAGAATCACTTGGAAAATCTGCCACAAAGTTGGTGCTCCCCAATCTCTTTAGGACCTTACTAGCTACCAATCTTGGCCACATAACCTTGAAAAAAATGAGGAAAAATTTGAGAAAGAGAATTACTAATAATTGATACATAAAGAATAACAACGAATTCAATAAGGCATGCAAATAACAATTGAAAAATCTAATTACTTCCAAAGTATAATTATTGAAAACTTCCTCTCCCTCCCCAACTTCATTAGATTCTTGGATACATCTTGAGAAAGGAAAAGTATATATAGTATACTAAGAGGTACATGTTATGACTGAATTGTAGATGCTCAAAAAGAGAACTAATGCTGTTGATATAAATCCTTGAAGATGTATATGAGCCTGCAGTGATACATAAAACATGCAAGCTAGACACAAAGAGAGGATAAGAAAGCCAAAGAGAAGGGAGGTTGGTGGAAAATGAAGCGATAATTTTCCTCCGGTATTGAGTTTACATATCCCCAGCCAAAGAAAAAAGCAACAAGAAAACAAAAGGTAATAAGAAAAGAAAAGGGTTAAACTTAGTGGACGGATAGTCAGGTTATCATATATAATCAGATTTCGTTCCAATATAGGAAAAATGGAAGCATGAAAACCAACACACACACACACACACACATACACACAGAGAGAGAGAGAGAGAGAGAGACATACTTCTCCTTTCTTTCTTGGCATGGTGAAGGGTGAAGGGTGAAGGGTGAAGGGTGAAGGGTGAAGAGTGAAGAGTGAAGAGAAAGGGTATAGTAATATTGAAGATGGTACGAAGGGAGGAAGAAGGCGTGAAAATAAAATGGACAAAATATTTGATGCTGCGGAAGGAGGAGAGGATTAGAACCATGAATATGTTACTATATATAATTTGAGAGGACAAGAAATTTAAGAAATAAAATAAATTGATGCATAAACTAATTACATGCTAAGTATTAGAATTGCCTTTATTAATTATCAACAATTAAATGAGAGATAGTAATAGTTTAACATGTCTTTTCATCTTTCTCTTTAATAAGAAAATTAGTTAATTCGTATTAAGTAAGTCGTAATAAACCATGGATGTTAATAAAAATATAGTGAGGTGCTAAGATTAAATATTACTTTCTCCATCGAAAATATAAGTGATACGGGCATGGAGTTAAGAAGAAAAGAAAACCATATAAAAGAAAATAATGCCATATAAATTGGAACAAAGAAAATAATTTTAAATGCACAAATATGTATTTCTTTTTACAGAAAAAATAGATTATAAAGAAAATAGTATCAACAAAGGAAGTAAAATAAAATAAAAAGAAAAGAGTAATACGTCTTTAACAGATTTTGCACCAATATAGCATAATGTTGTACGTTATTTAGGTATTGCATTTTCTTATTTATCAAGTTTTTATTTTTTATTTTTATATTGTCTTTGTTTATTTGGGAGGTCAGCACAGCCTTAAACTTTGTGCCTTTCTAGTTTATTAATCCATGACAGGCTCCACAACCTTAAACTGTTGTGTTTGTTGGCTGATTTGAAAGTTTTTCTTATGTTTTTCATTTTTTGATTACTTAGTAAAGCAAGTGGGATGGGGGCCATTTTGTCAATTTTGCAGAAAACACCAGGAGCCGTATGCCCCAATAATAGGAAACAAAGCTATACTGACGCGTCGAGACATTATCGGTCATTTTGTTGAAAACACCCAGAACCGTTAAGCCCAAGAAAGTATTGTAAGCTTGATGTCTGTTTGCTTCATTCTTCCCGTTTCATAGTGTGTGGTACTATTTTTATCAGTACGTTTTAAAACAAAATATTATTTATATTTTTTTTAATTTTAAGTTTTTAATTTCACCTTAATATCATATTTTTATAGCTATAAAATCTTATGGCATATTTAAGGCTATGGTAAAAAGGAGGTGTTTGGCATATCTTTCTTTTGTTCGGGACACCAATGTTGAGACCCCAAACACTAGATATGATTCTAGCTATTAAGGAGCTCCCGGATTTATATCCGAAAGATCTATAGCCTGCTTCTATTCTGCCTTATAGGATGGCTCATCGGACGCCAAAAGGAGCATTGCAATACTTGTTGAGCAAACGTTTCAATAGATCAAATGTTTCACCTTGAGGTACTCTAGTCTTATTTGTGAAGAAGAAGTATGGATCTATGTGTATGTGAATTGACTACATGCAGTTGAAAAAAGTTACTATAAAGCAAGTATCATGTCAGTTACAGGGTGCAAAGTTCTTTTCTAAAATTGACTTGAGGTTATGATACCGTCAATTGATGATATGGAGTCTGGCATTTCGAAGACAACTTTTTGGACTCATTACAGGCAGTAGTTTCTTGTCATGTCATTTGGGTTGACTAATGTCCTAGCAATATTTCTGGATTTGATTAATTGTATGTTCAAGATATATTTAGGTTCCTTTGTTATTATGTTTATTAATAATATTTGGTGTATTCTCGTAGTAAAGAGGAGCATAAACAACACTTGAGGGTAGTGGTGCAAACACTGAGAGAACATCAGCCTTATGCCATGTTTTTAAATATGAGCTTTGGCTTGATACAATTGCATTCTTAGGACATGTGGTATATAGTGAGGATATAAAGGTAAAATTTAAGAAGATTGATGCGATCTAGAGTTTACCAAGGTTTACTAAATCTACTGAGATATAGAGTTTCATAGGCTTCACAGTTACTAAAGGCGCTTTATGGAGGTTTTTTTTTTTTTTTTTTTTGGCTATCGCAACCTTATTGGCCTGCTTGACAAAGAAAAAGAGTTTGGTTCAAATGGTCAGACAAGTACAAGGAGAACTTTCAGATACTCAAGACTGCTTTGACCATAACCCTAATTTTGACATTTCTTATAGGTTCTGAAGGGTACATGGTATACTGTTAGTCCTCGTCGTTCGAACTTGGTTGTGTATTGATAAAAAAATTGTAAGGTAATCACATATATTTTGAAGAAGCTGATAGACCACGAAAAGAATTATCTCACTCATAATTTATAGCCTGCAATGATTGTATTTGTACTTATGATTTGGAGGCATCACTTATATGATAAATCATGTGGGATCTACACCGACCATCGTAGACTGGAGTATATATTTAAGCATAAGGACTTGAATTGGAGACAATACAAATGGTTTGAGATGCTCTAAGTATCATGACACCAATATTTGTTATCATATGAGAGAGGCTAACATGGTAGCAAAATCTTGAGCCAGAAGTCATTGGTAGTTTGGCCGTTATTTCATCTCAGATGCGTCCCTAAGACTAGAAGATTCAATCATTTGCTAGTAAATAATTAATCTCTATTCTCTCTCTCACTCTCTTTCTTTCTCTTCTTCATCTCCTTTCTTCTCTGCTACTCCTTACCCCTTTGCCGCTGCCCCAACAGATCAATACAGAGACCGCATCGACATCAGGTTCTCTCTCTTCTTCTTCCGCTTCATGAATTTTCTTTTCTTTCGATTTCTCCAGGTATCATTTATAGTCGGCGATCAGAGGAGGCACGTGAGGCACAAACGCCGGAGAAGAACTATTTTGGCTGGCAGCATGGCGGCATGTGAATTGCTGGAATTGATTCCGTATGTCTCTGGTGGTTGCGTTTTCAGTACTACCTGATCCATGCAGCAATGTCCAGGTTCTATCTCTCATGCTTTGATATTTATAGTTTTTTCTCGATAGAATTTGTTTGCCTTTTCCTTTCTTTACCGTCTCCATTCCGGCTTGCCTATCTCTATCTCAATCTCTATCTCTATCTCTAGGTATATTAATTGCTCAATTAAAATCTGTTTTGCTTGCTTGCCTGCATTTTCCATAGTTGAATTTTAGACTATATTCCTTATTTTAGTTCTTTGCTTGTCACAACCCGAAATTCCAACCACAGGGCTATGATGGCGCCTAGCATCTGCTTGCTAGGCAAGCCAATATTAGCTAAAGAATTAATCAATTCAACAATTTAAAAGCAAGATATTAAGAATTAAAGACTGAAATACTCATAATTCATATAATAAATCCATGAGCAACGCTGTCTATACTAATCTAAGAAATCCCTAGTTACAAATACATGAGCGACTAGAATGCTACAAATATAGTCTGAAATGAAATACAACTGTTCGGAACACGATAAACAGTAAAACAAGATAGGAAGAGGACTTCAGGGACTGCGAACCTGTGCAGCTCTACCTCAAGTCTCCTGGACAGATCGGATCCGAGCAATCTCCTCTATGCACCACTAGAACCAACACCGGGATATGCACAAGAAGTGCAGAAGTGTAGTATGAGTATAACCGATCCATGTACTCCATAAATGCCGAGTCTAACTTCGACGAAGTAACGACGAGGCTATGACAAGACACTCACTATAAACTTGTGCGAATAATAAATAGAAGACAACAGAAATATAGAGAAAATGGATAAACTCATAAGAACGGGGCCCGAAGGTCAACTAACAGTGGACCCCAGAATAACATCATCTTATAATCTAAAATCACAGTAAAAAAATAAGACACAATAGCTACAAACAGTTACAATACATCATACCCAATTACAGCGCAACCCGATCCCAAATCCAAACCAACATATATTGCGATGAGCAACTCGATCCGAGTATCATTTCAATATTTGTTGTAGTGTGTCCCATTATTATTTCAATATCTGTTGCAGCATGAAAACCCATTCCCAATATCAATTCACTATCATTAACAACTCAACACAACCAAATTCCGAAATCTAAACACAAAAGGTACTAAAACATATAAAAAAATAAGGAATCACGAGTACAAACAGAGAAATCCAACTCATATTCATAAAGTATCCTCACATTATAAGCCAACACAGACCTCGACAAGTCATTAACGCAAGAATAGCCAAAGGCTCACACAATCAGCTATAACAAAAATAAGTGCTACAAGTAAGGTAAGGGTAATAAAGGCAAGTAAAGGCATGAAATAGTAAAGACATTCATTTAATACAGGTAAGAGCGTATAGCAGGTAAAACAGTAACAATCAAGGAATGGATAAATGGAAACATGTAACAAATAAGTGACAGGTAACAAGCAAAGGCATGAATAACATGAAACGACATGTAGCAATCGAAGCATATAACAAGATATAACATCTAATAAATTATGAAGTAATGATAAATAGCCCATTCAGCATGCTTGAACCCATGACAGCTCATATACACTCATCACTTTCGTATACGCTGTTTCCACACGTAATTCACGTAGCAAATAGACCAAACAAGTCCTAGTTCCCTCAAGTCAAAGTTAACAACGACACTTACCTCTTTCTGGGATCAACTTAACAATCAACCACGACTTTCCCTTTAGAAAAAGCCTCCAAACCAACCGAATCTATCCAAGTATAGTTCAAACAATTCGAAATAAGTTTTAGAAATTACCCATGAGAAAAAAGTTTCAATATTCAACTGAATTGAAAAAGTCCACAAAATTCAACCCCGGGTCTGCTTGATCGACATATGAGATTTGAAGCAAATTCTGATTATCTATTCACCCCCGAGTCCGGATACGTGATTTATTTTAAAATCCAACCTCAATTTGAGGTCTAAATCTCAATTTTAAAAAATTCTTAAATTCTACTCAAAATCCGTAATTTCTACCTTGAAATTAATATATTTGATATTAAAATTCATGAAAAAGTAATTGAAACTGATTGAAAACTAGTTAAAGTTGCTTAACCAATAAATTTGGGAAAACAATTCTCTTCAAAAATCGCCTCTAGAGAGTTTAGGTTGAAAAATGGGGTAAGGTGAGCTAAGCTCGAAATTCCACACTTTTACCCAGCTGTGATCCCTGCCCAGCTTGCAAAAGCAACGTTAACTTCGCAAAGCAAAGTTCCAATCCCCTAGTCCCCTTTGCAAATGCGATCAATCACTCATAAAAGCGAGGCTCGCATTAGCGAGCAGTATCTCACATTTGCAAGATCTGCAAGCATTTGACACTAGCTATTCCAACAGTTGTCCCAAACAATTTACAATCCACATCTCACCCAAACCCCTCGAGATTCAATTCGAACATGCACACAAGTGTAATAACATCATACGAACTCGCTTGCTCGCTAACTCAAATAATCAAAATAACATCAATTATCAAGAATCGATCACTAAAACTCAAAATTTCAACTTTAAAACAAAAAATTTTCAATCTTTCACATAATGCGCCGAAATGCCCTCGGGTCACTTGGGACCCCAACCAAACATGTGTCGCAAGTCCAATAATATCATACGAACCTATCAGAATTGTCAAAATACCGATCCGAGGTTATTTACCAAATACGTTGACCGTGGTCAACTCAAACCTTATTTTAAGTCAAAAATCATATTTTCTTTGAATCTTCACATATAACCTATCTGGAAATTGACACGGACTATGCACGCAAGTCATAAATCATCAAATTAAGCTATTAGAGGTCTTAGAACACGAAAAAGGCTATTATTCAAAATGACCTATCGGGTCGTCACATTCTCTACCTCTTAAAGAAACGTTCGTCCTCGAATGGACATAGAAATATATCTGGACTGGTAAAAAGGTGAGGGTATCTACTCTTCATATCGGACTCGAACTCCCACGTAGCCTCCTTGACCGGCTGACCATTCCATTGCACTTTCACAGAAGGAAAACTCTTAGACCTCAACTTTCAAACATGTCGGTCTAGAATAGGCACTCACTCTTCCTCATAGCTTAACTTCTCATCAAGCTGTACCGTGCTGAAGTCTAAAACATGTGACCTATCCTCATCGTACTCCAAAGCATAAAAATTTGAAATACCAGATGTATCCCTGCTAGGCTAGGAGGCAATGCAAGCCTATAAGAAACCTCCTCAACTCTCTCCAAAATCTCAATCGAGCCAATAAACCTCGGGCTCAACTTGCGCATCTTCCAAAACCGCATCACGCCCTCCATAGGCAAAACTGGGAGACGAACCTTCTCACCCACCACGTAAGACACATCTCGAACATTTCGGTCCGCATAAATCATTTGCATGGACTGAGCTGTACTAAGTCTCTCCTGAATCACCTTCGGTTCGAAATGATGGAAATGGGAATGTCGTGCAGGCGGATAATCTCCCTGATGTAAATATGAGCCAACCACTCTGAAGAATAGGATGTCATCACCGTAATGAAGTGTGCGGACTTAGTCAAATGGTCCACAATAACCCAAATTGCGTCATATTTCCCCAAGGTCCATGGTAAGCATACTACAAAATTCTTAGTGATGCGCTCCCACATCCACTCCGGTATCTCCAATCTCTGAGTCAACCCACCGAGGGTAAATTTCTTGTACTTCACCTGTTGACAATTCAAACACCTAGAGACATAAATCAACAATATCTTTCTTCATTCTCTGCCACCAATTGTTTTGTTTCAACTCAGGTACATCTTCGTGACACCTGGGTGAATGGAATAATGCGGATTGTGAGCCTCCTCGAGGATCAACTCTCTCATCCCATCAACATTAGGAACACAAATTTGGCCTTTAAGTTACATAACACCATCATCTCCAATCATAACCTCCTTGGCACCACCCCATTGCACCATTTCTTTCAACACAAACAAGTGAGGATCATCAAATTGGCGAGCCTTGATAAGCTCCAACATCAATGACTGTGCCACAAACAAGAAAGAACCCGTCTAGGCTCCGAAACATCCAGCCTCCTGAACCGATTGGCCAAAGCCTGAACATCCATGACTAGTGGCCTCTCCATTGCCGGTAAATATGCCAATTTGCCCATGCTCTCAGCCTTCCTATTCACTACATCAGCCACTATATTGGCCTTCCAACGAGGGAGGAACTTTGTTGTTAGATTTCGCTAAAGCTTTTTATTTGGTAATAACTAACTCGTACTTTCAGAAGAGGGAGGAACACTTGGTTACTTTCCGGAGTACGGTGGCTGAGACTCCGATTGATTACCTTCTCCACAGGAAGTGTGATTGAGGTCTATGTACTAATTGCAAGGTTATACCGGGTGAGTATCTAACGACCAACACAAGCTCTTCGTAATGTACTTAGATATCTAGAGAAAGAGGAAAAAAAGGCAGTGTACAGTCAACCTAAGATCAATTGGGGAGCTTTCATAAGGACAAAGCTTAGGAGTTAGGGGATAAGTTGTTAGCTATGGAGGCCTGGAGGAGTTGTGGGGATGTGAGTAGTATGTGGACCACAATAGCAAACTACATTAGGGAAGCTGTAGATGTTAAGGGTCACGAAGGGATACTTTGGTGGCCAAAGAAGGGACTGGTGGTGGAATGAGAATGTATAAGGACAAGTAGAAGACAAAAAAGAGGCTTATTTGAAGCTAGTAGAGAGCATAGAAGAGGAGGAAAAGAGCACGAAGAGGGAGTGTTATAAGAAGGCAAAGAAAGAGATGAAATTGGCTGTCACGACGGCTAAGACTGCAACGTTTAGAAGAGAAACTGTTCATGCTATCCAATGTAAGAATGAGGAAGGCCCGTGACCCGCACCAAATGCAGTGCATTAAAGATGAGGAAGGCAAGGTATTTGTGGAGGAGGCACGTATTAGATGTAGATGGTGGACATACTTTTACAAACTCCTGAACGAGGAAGGGGACAAGAACATTATGTTTGGTGAGCTGGAGGTTGAGGGGGAATTATGGAAGATGAGCAGGGTAAGGTGACTGGACCAGATGAGATCCTAGTGGAATTTTTAAAGGACGTGGGTGGGCAGGCTTGGAGTGGCTTACTAGGTTGTTTAATATTATTTTTTAGATGAAAAAGATACTCGAAGAATGGAGGTAGAGTTTAATGATCCTGTAGTCCAAGAAGAAGGGTGATATCCGGAATTGCAACACTACAGGGGTATCAAGTTATTGAGCTGTACTATGAAAGTTTGAGAAAAGGTGGTGGAAGGGAGGGTGTGGAAGAGTGTCTATTTTCGAGAACCAATTCAGATTCATATTGGGGATCAACCATGAAAGCCATTCATATTGAGGATCAACCATGAAAGCCATTCATCTTGTTAGGAGATTGGTAGAGCAGTATAGGGAGAGGAGGAAGAACTTGCATATAGTGTTCATCGACCTAGAAAAGGCGTACAACAAAGTCCCGAAGGAGGTTATATGGAGATGGTTGGAGGTTAGCGGTGTTCCAGTAGTGTACACTAGGGGTGATTAAGGACATGTATTATGGATCTAAGACTCAGATGACGACTGTGGGATGGGACTCGAAATATTTCCCAGTAGTGATAGGGTTGCATTAGGATTCAACTCTTAGCCCATTTTTATTTTCCTTAGCAATGGATGTGCTGATGCGACACAATCAAATGGGGCTGTCATGGTGTATGTTATTTGCAGATGACATAGCACTGATTAATGAGACATGAGTCGAGGCTAATGCTAGGTTGGAGGTCTGGATACAGACTGTCATGACCCAAAATGCCAACCACATGGTCGTGATGGCGCCTAACATCCATTGCTAGCAAGCCAACATTAGATATGCAATTAAATCAGTTTAACAATTTAAAAGTAACATATTAAGAAATTAAGACTGAAATACTCTGAAATATATAATAATCTGAAACCATCGCTGTCTAGACTAATCCCAGAACTGATGTCACAAGTACATGAGCTACTAGAATACTATAATCAAAGTTTGAAATGAAATATAAATTGTCTGATACATTAAACAATAATGTAGATAGGAAGGGGATCAGGTCTGCGAACGCTGTGCAACACTACCTCAAGTCTCCTGGAAGGAAGGGTCCGAGCAATCACTGTTAAACGTTGCTGGACCAATATTGTGATTTGCACAAGAAGTGCATAAGTATAGTATAAGTACAACAGACCCCATGTACTTAGTAAGTGCCGAGCCTAACCTTGACGAAGTAGTGACGAGGCTATGATAAGACCCTAACTATAAAATCGTGCGAGTATAAGAAGTAAAGCAAAAACAAAATAATAGAAACAGCTAACTACATAATAAAAGAAATAAGAAATAAATAACAGAGGGCCCCAGAATATCATTACTTCTCAGTCTTACAACAAAACATAGTAGCGGAAACCAACAGCCAAGAATAACCGCAATACAACCTCTCTGTTGCAACCCGATTCACATATATAATAATAATAGTGTTACAGCATGCAACCTGATCCACATATGTATGAGGATACAACTACCAAATACGACATATCCCACAACATAAAAAAAAGGAACTAAAACATATAAATTCTCTAAAACAATCCACTACAACATAGGAATGTGAATAGAAAGCAAGTAAGGCGGATAAACAAGTAAAGGCATGAGACAAGTAGAAATATCTATCTAATAACATGTAAGGGTATAGAACAAGTAAAGACAGAGAGTAAATAAAGGCATGAATACATGGAAACATATGGCAAATAGAGGCGTGTAACAGGTGAATGCATGTATTTAACAAGTAAAGAGATGTAGCAACTAAAGCATGTAAAGAGTAAAAATATGGAATAAGTGAAGGCATGATATAATTGAAGACGTGCGATTATGTAGTCCACCCCGCATGCTTGAACCCATGAAGACGCATATACACTCCTCACCTTGCATATACACTATCCCCACACATAAATCATGTAGTAAATATACCAATTAAGTCCTAAATCCCTCAAATCAAGGTTAACCACGACACTTATCTCTTTCCGGAACAAAGTCAACAATCCAACACAGCTTTCCCTTAGGAAAAAGCCTCCAGACCACCCGAATCTAGCCAATTATAGTTCAAACAAGTCAAAACAAGCATTACAAACTATCCCCGTACGATAAATGTTCAATCTTTAGCATAATTGAAAAAGTCAAAAAAAGTTATCCGGGACCCACGTGGTCGAAATCAAATTAAGACCAAATCCCGATTACCCATTCACCTCCGAGCTCAGATATGTGATTTATTTCGAAATCTGACCTCAATTCGAGGTCTAAATCTCAATTTTAAAAAATTCCTAAATTCTACCCAAAACCCCCAATTTCTACTTTGAAATTCTTAGATTTGCTGAAGAAATTCATGAAAATGTAATGAAAATTGATTGAAAAAAAAATTTAGAGTTACAAACCTATGAAGTTGGGAATAAATTGCCCTCCAGAAATTGCCTCTATGGATTCTGGGGTTCAAAAATAGGGTAAAATAAGCTAAGTCCCGAAATTCCCAACCTTTACCTAGCTGCAGATGTCGCAATTGCAAACTCTCTTGTGACGTTCACAAAAGCAAACCACTGCTCGCAAAAGCAAACATCTTCTGAGCCCTCTATTATCGCAAAAGTGATGAAATCATCGCTAATGCGACCCCTTAGCAGACCGCAAATGCGAAGCTACCCCCCAATCCACAATGTCGCAGTTGCGAATGTTATATTGCTATTGCGAATCCCCCCTGTCCACATATGCGATACAAACTTTGCAATTGAAAAGTGCTAGCCCCCAGTGCATCTTCGAAAATACGAGCCACCACTCATAAAAGCTACGCTCGCATTTGCGAGCACAACCTCGCAAATGCGAGATCTGCAGGTTTAAAACACCAGTTGTTCATCACTATTCCAAAACCATCCAATACATATCTGAAACTCACCTGATCCTCTCGGGCTCCAATCCGAACATTCACACTAGTGTAATAACATCGTACAAACTTTCTCGCAAGCTCAAATAACCATAATAACATCTAAAATCAAGAACCAATCATTAAAACTCAAGAATTTCAAGTTTAAAACTCATTTTTCTAACTTTTCACATAATGCACCGAAATGGCATCAGTTCACCCCGGACCCATAACAAACATGCGTACAAGTCCAAAATCATCATACGAACCTATCGGAATAGTCAAAATATCAATCCGTGGTCGTTTACCAAAATGTTGACAGTGGTCACCTCTAGCGATACTTAAAGTTAAAAACACATTCTTTAAAATTTCACATATAAACTTCGCAAAAAACGATACGGACCATGCACGAAGTCATAAATTATCAAATAGAGCTATAAGAAGTCTCGGAACACAGAAAAGGAAGCTAGTACTCAAAACAGCATATCGGGTCGTTACATCTCCACCCTTAAAAGAAACGTTCATCCTCAAACGGACATAGAAATGTACCTGAACAGGTAAAAAGGTGTGGGTATCTACTCCTTATATCGAACTCGGACTCCCAAGTATCCTCCTCAATGGCTGACCTTTCCAATACACTTTCACAGAAGGAAAATGCTTAGATCTCAACTTTCGAACCTGCCAGTCTAGAATAGCCACCGGCTCTTCGTCGTAGGTCAAATTCTCATCAAGCTACACCATTCTGAAGTCCAAAACATGTGACCTATCCTCATGGTACTTCTGAAGCATGAAAATAATGAAATACCAGATGTACCCCTGCTAGGCTAGGAGGCAATATAAACCTATAGGCAACCTCCCCAATTCTCTTCAAGATCTCAAACGGACCAACAAACCTCGGGCTCAACTTGCCCTTCTTCCCAAATCGCATCACGCCCTTCATAGGCGACACTTGGAGAAGAACCTTCTCACCTTCCATGTTAGCCACTTCCCAAACCTTCCAGGCTGCATAACACTTTTGCCTAGACTGAGATGTACAGAGTAGCTCTTGAATCACTTTGACCTTCTCCAAAGCATCACGAAACAAACCGGTGCCCAACAATCTAGCCTTTCTGGGCTCAAACCAACCAACCAAGGAATGACATCACCTCCTATATAGGCCTCGTACAAAGCCATCTGGATGCTAGACTGATAGCTATTATTGTAGGAGAACACTGCTAGAGGTAGAAACTAGTCCCATTGACCCCGAGATCCATAGAACATGCCCGCAACATATCCTCCAAAATTTGAGTTGTTTACTCAGACTGCCCATCCGTCTGAGGATGAAACGCGGTACTCATGTCGACCTGCATGCCCAACTCATGCTGCACAACTCTCCAAAAGTATGATGTGAATTGTGTGCCTTGGTCCAAAATAATAGAAATGGGCACACGGTGTAGGCGGATAATCTCCCGAATGTAAATCTGAGCCAACCACTCTGAAGAGTAGGAAGTCATCACCAGAATAAAGTGTGCGGACTTAGTCAACGGTCCACAATGACCCAAATAGCATCATACTTCCTCAAGGTCTATGGTAAGCCTACCATCGATGTGCTCCCACTTCCACTCTGGTATCACCAATCTCTAAGTCAACCGACCTAGAATCTGATGTTCATAATTCACCTGTTGACAATTCAAACACCGAGAGACATATCCAACAATATCTTTCTTCACTTCTGCTACCAATTGTGCTGCTTTAAGTCACGATACATCTTCGTGACACCTGGGCGAATGGAATACCATGAATTGTGATCCTCTTCAAGGATCAACTCTATCAAACCATCAATATCCGAAAACACATATCTAGACCTGAAGTCTCATAAAACCATCATCTCCAATCACAACCTTCTCAGCACCACCCCGTTGTACCATGTCCTTCAACACTAACAAGTGAGGATCATCAAACTAGCATGCCTTGATGTGCTCCAACAATGATGACTACACCACAACACAAGCAAGTGCTTGGCTAGGCTCCGAAATGTCCAACCTCACGAATCGGTTGTCCAAATCCTGAACATCCATAGCTAGTGGCCTCTCCATTGCTAGTAAAAATGCCAAATTGCCCGTGCTCTCTGCCTTCCTGCAAGGAATCGGCGACCTCATTGGCCTTCCCTAGATGATATAATATGGTGATATCATAGTTTTTCAGTAACTCCTGCGTCAAATTAAGTTCCTTCTGCTTGAATAGATGCTGGAGAGTCCGATGGTCGATATAGACTTCACATGGAATGCCAAAAAGATAATGCCTCCAAATCTTGAGCACGTGAACAATGGTTGCTAGCTCCAAATCATGCACACGGTAGTTCTTCTAGTGGACCTTTAACTGATGATACGCATAGGCAATCTCACTACCATCCTGTATCAATACCGTGCCAAGTCCAATACGCGATGCATTACAATACACAGTATAAGATCCCAAACCTATAGGCAACACCAACACTGGGGCTGTAGTCAAGGAAGTCTTGAGTTTTTGAAAGTTCCCGTCACACTCATCGGACCATCTGAAAAGAGCACCCTTCTGAGTCAACTTGGTCAATGGGTTTGAGATAGATGTAAACCCCTCCATGAACCGATGATAGTAGCCCGCCAAACCCAAGAAGCATCGAATCTCTGTAGCTTAAGTAGGTTAAGCCCAATTCTGAACTGCTTGTATCTTCTTAAGATCCACCTTGATATCCTCGGAAGGCAAAACATAACCCAGAAAGGCAACTGAGTCTAACTAGAACTCAGACTTTGAAAACTTAACACATAGCTGAAGATCCTTCAAAGTTTGAAGTACAACTTGCAGGTGCTACTCATGCTCCTCTCTACTATGAGAGTAAACTAGAATATCATCAATAAAGACAATCACGAAATAATCCAAGTAAGTCTTGAACACTCAGTTCATCAAATCCATGAATTTTGCTGGGGCATTAGTCAAGCCAAATAACATCACTAAGAACTCGTAATGACTATATCGAGTCCTAAAAGCTGTCTTAGGGACATTTGATACCTAATCTTCACCTGATGGTAGCCAAATCTGAAATCAATCTTGGAAAACACTTTGGAAAACATCGTGAAGCTAGTCAAATAAATCATTAATCCTAGGCAACAAATACTTATTCTTGATAGTAACCTTATTCAACTGTTGATAGTCTATCCACATCCTCAAAGACCCGTCCTTTTTCTTAACAAACAGCATCGGCGTTCCCCAAGGTGAAACATTCGATCTAATAAATCCCTTGTTGAGCAAATCTTGCAACTGATCCTTCAATTCTTTCAACTCACCCGAAGCCATGCGGCACAATGGAATAGAAATAGGGTGAGTACTTGAAACCAAATCAATACAAAAGTCGATATCCCTGTCAGGTGGCATACCAGACAATCTATAGGAAACACTTCCAAAAACTCACTCACAATCGGTACCGAATCCATACAAGGAACCTCCGCACTAGAATCACGAATATAACCCAAATATTCTAAACATCCCTTCTTAACCATACGACGAGCCTTCAAATATGAAACCACCCTGCTAGTGGAGTGACTGCGGATCCCTCTCAACTTTAATCTAACCGTCATGGCTAAAGTCATAGTCTTGGCATAACAATCCAAGATAGTGTGATATGGGGGAAACCAGTCCATACCAAGAATGACTTCAAAATACACCATATTCAGCAACAAAAGATCAACTACAGTATCGAAAATATTAATAGTAACAATATAAGACCGATACATATGATCAACTAGTATAGAATCTCCAACTAGTGTAGACACAGAACCAGGAACATCAAGAGAATCACGAGGCATACTCAAGTGCAAAGCAAAATATAAAGACATATAAGAATATCTAGAACCCAAATCAAATAACATGCAGCTCCTGATGAAGTGCCCAGCTAGGCACGATCGTAGACAGGCACAACTGGGGCTTTCTGCCATAGTCTACACTTGTCCGTCCAAATGTGAGATATGGGGATAAAGCTGTTGTTAAGGAAACACTCAAGGATCGTCTAGGGAAAACAATAAATGTGAGGAATGGCACCTTCTCTTGGTTTCGGCTTGGACCTTTTCACCCGTGCACCTTAACTATAGCTTCGCAGTGACAACCTTAATCGAATGTGTAAGATAGGTAGGAGGTAGAATTAATTCATGTTTATCTATTTCTACGAATGTGGGAAGGAAAGAAACGTCTGTACTCAGCTACAAAATTTATTTTGTACACGGCGGGGGGTTCTGTTGTTCTCTTAATGGGAGTTTTGGGTGTTGCTTTATATGGTTCTAATGAACCAACATTAAATGAAGCATCTCTATGACAGACTGAGATAATACTTGTAATAACTGCATCGGATGACTCCGGCTCAGGTCTAGCTGGACATGCATAACAACGGGGCCGGGTCCCACCAACCTGTCCTCCACATCTGGGATGACCTCGCACTGACTGGCCTCCACCTCTAACTGACTGACTACCACCTTGGGCGACCTTACCCCCACCTTTAGCTGGTTAAGCCGGTTGTGGATCAACGAGTGCTGGAATCATGGCACGAGTACCCTGCTATGTCTTACTGCTCTGTAATCTAGGACAACACTTTCTGATGTGACCCGCATCACCACACTCAAAACATCCTCTCGGTGGGCGTGGCTGCTGAATATGATATTGACCTTGACGACCCGAATAACAACTATAATAGCTCTAAATTATTGGTGCACTAATGGAAGCTGAAGGTGCAATGAATTTTAGCTACTCGAATTGAGGTCCATTAGCACTACAACTGCCTGAAGTACCATGTGTGACTAGAAGAGCTGACTGAACCGGCCTGATAAGATGTCCTCTACCAAAGGAACCCTTGCCCCCGGACGAGGCACCACCGAATCCTCCAAAATGGAAGGGCCACTTATTAGAGGTCGCCTTCCTAGCCTGGCCTCTGATGCGCTTGATCCTCCTAGCGATCTCCACTACACGAGTAAAAGAAATCCCATCCTCGGTAATTCTGGCCATCTGTAGCTTGATGCCATATGTAAGGCCATATATGAACTCCACACCTTCTCCCTCTTAGTAGGTATCATGATAGCTGCATGGCATAATAGATCCATAAATCTGGTCTCATACTGAGTAACGGTCATGCTACCCTACCGAAGGCACTTGAACTGACTGCAAAACTCCTCTCTCTAAGTGAAGGGAATGAACTTCTCTAAGAACAACAATGAGAACTAAACTCATGTGATAGGAGGTGGTCTCGCTGGCCTGCCCTGCACGTACACCTACCATTACCTCTTAGCAGAACCATGCAACTGAAACACTTTGAAATCAACTCTGATGGACTCCACTATCCCCATGTTGCGCAAACTCTCATGGAAACGGTAAAAGAAATCTTAGGGGTCCTCAAAAAGTGCACCACTAAAGTGAGGGGGGTACAACTTGGTGAATCTATCCAACCTCTTCAGCTCATCACTGATATCGCGGGTCTGTCCCCGGGCTGTGTAGCAACAATAGGCTGAACTGCCCTAACTAGTAAAACTCATGGGGTCTGATAACCGGGAGCCATCTACTCCGGAGAACGAGTAGCGGGAGTCTGAACTACTCCCCACGGCCTGAGAAAAACCCGGTGCCGCAGGAAATACACTAGCCTCACACTCTCCAAGAGGCCAACCATATGGACTAAGGCATCTTGAAGCACTAGGGTATCAATGAACCCCTCTTGGACCTGAGCCGGCCCTGCCGGCTCAGTTAGAACAGTAATCACTTCATCCTGCTCCATCTAAGGCTCGACAACAGATGCCTCTACACGCGCTCTAAGCTGAGCTCTGCCTCTACCTCAGGCTCTGCCTTGATCCCGTCCCCTACCCCTGGTAGTGGCTGTAGTTTAGGGCTCCGACTCCTAATCGATTGCGGATGACGTACGCGACCACACCATCTATGAGAGAATAAGATAAGGATAATTCAAACTTAATGATAGAAGATAAGTACAGACGTCTCTGTACCGATCCTCAAGACTCTACTAAGCTTCCTCATGACTCGTGAGAGCTATGCAACCTAGGGCTCTGATACCAACTTGTCAACCCAAAATCCCAATCACGGGGTTGTGAGTGCATCTAACATCCGCTTGCTAGGCAAACCAACATTAGCTAAACAATTAATCAGTTTAAAAATTTAAAAAGCAACATATTAAGAAATTAAGACTAAAATACTCTGAAATATATAATAATCTGAAACCATCATTGTCTACACTAATCGCAGAACTGGTGTCACAAGTATATAAGCTGCTAGAATACTACAATCAAAGTCTGAAATGGAATGTAAATTGTCTGATACAAAGTAAATACTAATGTAGATAGGAAGGGGACTTCAGGGTCTGTAGACACCATACAACACTACCTCAAGTCTCCTAGAAGGAAGGGTCCGAACAATCACCGTTGAACGCCACAAGGACCAACACCAGGATCTGCACATGAAGTGCAAAAGTATAGTGTGAGTACAATCGACCATATGTACTCAATAAGTTAGTGACGAGGCTATGACAAGACCCTCACTATAAACATGTGCAAGTATAAGCAGAAAAGCAATAACGAAATATAGAAATAGCTAACTACATGATAACCGAAATAAGAAATAAATGATAGAGGGCCCCAGAATATCATCGCTTCTTAGTCTTACAACACAACACAGTAATGGAAACCAACTACAACACCCATGATGATGCATATACACTTGTCACCTTGCATATACGTCGTCCCCACACATAAATCACGTAGCAAATAGACCAATCAAGTGCAAATTCCCTTAAATCAAGGTTAACCACGACACTTACCTCTTCCCAGAATAAAGTCAACAATCAAACAAGGCTTTTCCTTTTGAACACCCTCCAAACCACCCGAATCTAGCCAATTAAAGTCCAAACAAGTCAAAACAAGATTTAGAAACTACCCCTGTAGGACAAAGGTTCATTCATTAACATAATTGAAAAAGTCAACACAAGCCCACATGGTCGAAATCTGAAATTAAGACCAAATCCCAATTACCCATTCACCCCCTAGTCCAGATATGTGATTTGTTTTGAGCTAAGTCCCGAAATTCCGAACCTTTACCAAGCTGCAGATGTCGTAATTATGAACATTTGTTCGCAATTTTGACGTTCGCAAAAGGAACAACTCTTGAGGCCTCTGTTATTGCATAAGTGATGAAATCATCGCAAATGCGATCCCTTGGAAGACCGCAACTTCGAACAATGCTTCGCAAATACGAAGTCCCCCCTAATCCATAGTGTCACAACTGTGACTGATATATCGCATTTGCGAAACCCCCTGTCCACATATGCGATACAAACTTTGCAAATGCAAAGTGCCGGCCCCCAGCCAATCTTCGCAAATGTGAGCCATCACTCGCAAAAGTGATGCTCGTATATGCGAGATGAACCTCACAAATGAGAGATTTGAAGATTCAAAATGCCAGTTGTTCATCAGCTGTTCCTATACCATCTAAAATATTTTTGAAACTCACCCGAGTCCCTCGGGTGTCACAACCCCAAAATTCCACCTAAGGTAGTCGTGATAGCACCTAGTCTCTAAGACTAGGCAAGCTTAATATACATGAATAACTTAATGGAATTAAACAACTAAGATAAAAAGATAATTCGATAAAACTCAAAATGACTCCAAACAGAACTACTGTAACAAAATTCCCAAAACCGGTGGAACTGAGTCATAACCTCTATAGGAATATACTGAAAACCCTTAGTACAACACTGTCTTGATAAGAATAAACAGTAGCAAAAATATGGACAAAAGGTGACTCCGAGGCCTACCAGCGTCGAGCAGGTATATCTTGAAGTCTTCGATTTGTATGGTTCACTCACTGATGCCTAGCCTGAGTCGAAGTACCTGGATCTGTGCAAAAAATATGTGCAGAAGCATAGTATGAGTACACCACAATAGTACCCAGTAAGTATCAAGCCTAACTTTGGTAGAGTAATGACGAGGCCACGTCAGACACCTACTAGGATAAGAAAAACTGAACAAGTATAGTATAATCTAATAACGGAATAAGGAAATAATGATAATAAAACAATACATTAAGGTAAGCTAACAACAGAATTTAAATCAATAAAGGCAACAAGGTGGGAACACATGATAAGAACATCAAGAAAAAAACGCGGACAAATACAAGTGAGGTAAATAAAGAGATAACAATAAGAATCACAACTGAGGTACAGCCTCATAACCTCATTTTACAATCACAATCACAATCACAATCTTTCCTTATACAGCTACGTGAGCCTTACATTTAGATAGTTTTGAAAATATTTTTCCCGAAATAGCTACACGCACTTTAACCCACCTTATGTCACCGCGTGGCTTCAAGTACATTCCTTACTAGCAACAGGCACATAAAACCCACCTTATGCTGCCACATGCACATTAATCCATATCCTTATACTGCCGCATACGCATCAATATCATAACACAACAACAACTAGCACCACAAGTGCCCATATGCCACAACTTGCCCCAAATCAACAATACCAAAGTTTCCACAACATATAGCCCTCGGCTCAACCAAAACATGAACAAGAATCTCAATAATAATAAAAAATGAATGAGAATTACACAACAAGGGAAGATATCTCAATAATCAACAACTTCCACCTCAATGTGATAATAGCTTGCTTAACTTCAACTTCAATAACTCTAAACGATGGTATTTCCACGAAATGACAATTCCAATTTAAATGTATAACATACAATTAAACATGAAAGAGATGGTATGAAATAGTATTTACATCTAATTACACGGAATAACTCAACACGTAGGAGATCATTAAACACAACTCTAAAATAAGAATAACTCGACATTAAAAGAGGTAACATGAAAATAAGAGAGATAAAAAAAGCAACTAAATCATATAAGAACATGTTTGACATAAGGGGTAGAGCATGTGATAATAACATCAAGTAAAGCAAGTAAGAGCAACCAAACTTACAAAATTCGAACTTCCATTCTGATACGAGTCCAATCATACTAAAATTTTCCAAATCCGACCTCAAATCAACCTTAAAATCCTCAATTTATGGTTTAGGAAAGTTTTTACAAAAATCCCTACTTTCTCCAACTCAAATAACTAATTAAATGATAAAAATAATGATGGAATCATGAATAGTAAGAAAATCTGAGTCAAAACTACTTATCCCGATCTAATCCTTAAAAATCCCCTCCAAAATCGCCCAAAATCGAGTTGTCTAACTCAAAATGTGGAAAATGAGATGAAACCCTCGATCTTTTCTATTTTAGCCCAGTTATTCCGCACCAGCTGTCATTTAGCCGCATCTGCGACTCATCTGCGGAAAATACATTGCAGATGCGGCCTCAAATAAGGCTTAGGGAATTTCGCTTATTCGGAAAAAGGTCGCATCTACGGCTCCGCTTCTGTGGACCCCTACGCACTTGTGAGCGCGTGCGCTTCTGCGGAACATGACCGCACTTGCAGTCCATCAGCACTCACCAAAAATTTGCTTCTTCGGACAATAGCTGCATCTGCGGTTGCGCATCTACCCGCACTTACGGACCCAGTCCACCAAGTTCACGTTTGCATCTGCGGCTCAAACTCCACTTCTGCGGTGCCGCACCTGCGGCCATCCCATCGCAGGTGCGATTGCACAAGACTCCAGCACTCTTCAGCAGTTCCTTCTAAGTGCTAAAAGATCTAAACTCAACCCGAATCATACCCGGGACCCCTAGAACCCGGTCCAGACATACCATCAAGTTCTGAAATACAATATGAAGCTACTCGAGGCCTTAAATCACATCAAACAACATCAAATCTACGAATCGCACCCCAATCCAAGCCTATTAAACCAACGAACATTCAACTTCTAAAACTAACGCCGAATCATATCAAAATAACTCCGAATGAGCTCAAATTTTGCATGCAAGTCCCAAATGGAACAACGAACCTATACCAACTCCCAAAATCACAATCCAAGCCCGATATCAATAAAGTCAACCCTCGGTCAATCCTATCACCAAAAAGCCTCAAACCAACCTACGAACCTCCAAATCATTATCCGAACATATGCCTAAGTCCAAAATCTCCAAACAAAGCTATTGGAACCATCAAAACTCTATTCCGGAGTCGTCTACACAAAAGTCAAACTCCAGTAAACTCTTTCAATATTAAGCTTCCAACTTCGAGACTAAGTGTCCCAATTCCCTAGAGGAGGCAATAAATAGGGAAATGAGACTAAAATACTCAAAATGACCGGCCGGATCGTCATATTCTCTCCCTCTTAAAACAAACATTTGTCCTCGAACGAGTATAGAAACATACCTGAAGAGTTAAAAAGGTGAGGATAACAGCTACGCATATTTTGCTCGGTCTCCCAAGTCACCTCCTCGACTGGTTAACCCCTCCATTGAACCTTCACTGAAGAAATATTCTTTGACCTTAACTCTCGGAGATGCCCGTGCAAGATGACTGCCGACTCCTCAACATAAGTCAGATCCTTGTCCAATTGGACTAAGGTGAAATCTAATACATAGGACGGATCACCGTAATGCTTTCGAAGCATGAAAACATGGAATATCGGGTGAACTGCCGATAAGCTGGGTGGAAGTGCAAGCTTGTAAACCACCTCCCCCACTCTCTCAAGGATCTCAAAAGAACTAATATACCTAGGGCTTAACTTTGCCTTCTTTCCAAATCCTATCACACCCTTCATGGGTGAAACCCGCAGCAAAACTCTCTCTCTCACCAAAAATGCTACATCACGAACCTTCCGATCAACATAATTCTTCTGCCTAGACTATGTTGTACGAAGCCGATCCTGAATCAACTTGACTTTATCCAAGGCATCCCGAACTAAATCAGTGCCCAACAACCTAGTCTCCCATGGCTCAAACCAACCAACTGGAGAACGACATTGCCTCCCATATAAGGCTTGATAAAGAGCCATCTGAATACTCGATTTGTAGCTATTGTTATAGGCAAACTCTTCAAGCGGCAAGAACTGATCCCATGAATCCCCCAAATCTATAACACATGCGTGTAGCATATCCTCTAAGACCTGAATGGTGCGCTCATACTTCCCGTCCATCTAGGGGTGAAATGATGTACTCAACTCAACTCTTGTGCCTAACTCACATTGTACGGCCCTCCAGAATTGCGATGTGAACTGCGTGCCTCGATCGAAGATAATAGACACCGGCACCCCATGAAGGCGAACAATCTCTGGGATATAGATCTGAGCCAGTTGCTCTGAAGAATAGGTAGTCACCACCGGAATGAAATGTGCCGACTTGATCAACCGGCCCATAACAACCCAAACTGCATCAAATTTCTTCCAAGTCCATGGGAGCCCAACAACGAAATACATGGTAATACACTCCCACTTCCACTCAGGAATCTCAAGTCTCTAAAGCAAACCCCCCGACCTCTGATGCTCGTACTTCACATGCTGATAGTTTAAGCACCGAGCCACATACTCTACTATATCTTTCTTCATTCATTGTCCACTAATAGTGCTGCCTCAAATCCTGATATATCTTAGCAGTACCCTAATGAATAAGTACCATGAACTGTGGGCCTCCTCAAGAATCAACTCACGCAACCCATCTACATTGGGCACACATATCCGGCCCTGCATCCGCAACACCCCGTCATCTCTGATAGAAACCTCCTTGGCATCGTCGTGCTGTACCGTGTCCTTAAGGACAACCAAGTGGGGGTCGTCATTCTAACGCTCTCTGATATGCTCATACAAAGAAGACCGAGAAACCACGCAAGCAAGAACCCGGTTGGGCTTCGAAACATCCAATCTCATAAACTGATTGGCAGCCGCCTGAACATCCAATGCTAATGGCCTCTCACCAATTGGAATATATACAAGGCTACCCATACTCTACGCCTTCATACTCAAGGCATTGGCCACCATATTGGCCTTCTCGGGATGATACAGAATAGTGATATCATAGTCTTTCAACAGCTCTAACCACCTCCGCTGCCTCAAGTTTAGGTCCTTTTTCTTAAACAAGTGTTATAGACTTCGATGATCTGTGAATACCTCGCAAGACACACCGTAGAGATAATGCCTCCAAATCTTAATGCGTGAACTATACCTGTCGGCTCTAGATCATGAACGGGGTAGTTATTCTCATGGGGCTTCAATTGGCACTATGCATAAGCAATCACCCTACCCTCCTGCATCAAGACACATCCAATACCAATCCGCAAAGCATCACAATAAACTGTATATGAACCCAATGTTGAAAGCAAAACCAGGACTGGAGCCGTTGTCAAGGCAGTCTTGAGCTTCTGAAAGCTCTCCTCACACTCATCGGACCACCTGAATGGAGCACCCTTCTGGGTCAATCTGGTCAAAGGTACAACAATGGAGAAACCCCTTACAAAACGGCGATAATAGCCGGCCAAACCAAGAAAACTTCGAATCTCAGTAGCTGAAGACGGTATCGGCCAACTTTGAACTACTTCAATCTTCTTCAGATCTACTATAATCCCCAACTCAACACCACATGACCCATAAACGCCACCGAATCAAGCCAGAATTCACACTTTGAAAATTTCGCATATAGCTTCTTCTCCCTCAATGTCTAGAGCACGATCCTTAAATGCCGCTCATGATCCTCTCGGCTACAAGAGTACACCAGGATGTCATCAATGAATACGATGATGAAAGAATCAAGATATGGCTAGAATACACTGTTCATCAAATGCATAGATATCGCTAGGGCGTTGGTCAGCCCAAATGACATCACTAGAAACTCGTAATGACCATACAGAGTCCTGAATCAATCTTTGGGATATCCAACTACCGAATCTTCAGTTGATGATACCCTAACATCAAATCGATCTTTGAGAACACTATAGCACCTTGACGCTAGTCAAATAAGTCATCAATGAACGCAAAGCCATCCTTCTTCGACACGAACAAAACTAGAGCACCGTAAGGTGAGACACTCAGCCGGATGAAAACCTTATCAAGCAACTCCTAAAGATGCTCTTTCAATTCCTTCAACTTCACAGGTGCCATGTGACATGGTGAAATAGTAATAGGCTGAGTGCCTGGCACCAGGTCACTACCAAAATCGATATCCCTATCGGGCGGCATGCCCGGTAGGTTTGCTGGAAATACATATGGGAAATCCCTCACTAACGGAACTGACTCAACGGTAGGAGTATCACCACTGCCATCTCTCACAAAGGCTAGATATGTTTCACACCCCTTCTCAACCATCTGATGCGCCTTAATAAAGGACACAACTTTGCTAGGAATATAATCCAATGTACCCCTCCACTCCAACCGCGGCAACCTTGGCGTAGCCAAGGTCACGGTCTTGGCGTGACAGTCCAAAATAGCATGATAGGGCGACAATCAGTTCATGCCTTAGATCACATCAAAGTCTACCATATTGAGTAATAGTAGATCACCTCTGGTTTAGTAATAATAACAACTAAATATGACCGATAAACACGATCCACAATAATAGGATCTCCCACGGGCATGGACACATATATAGGAGAACTCAAAGAACCACGTGGTATATCCAAATATGGAGCAAAGTAAGATGTCACATATGAGTAAGTGGAGTCCGGATCAAATAAAACTGAGGCATCTCTGAAACAGACCGGAACAATACTTGTGGTGACAACATCTGAAGTGGCAGCCTCCGTCCTACCCGGAAAAGCATAGAAATGTGCTTGGCCTCCCTCGACCTCTACCTGCCTAACCCCCACCCCTAGCTAGCGGTGCAGGTAGGGCGGCAACTACAGCTAAAACCATGGCCTGTGATCCTTCTAGACCCTAGGGAATCCGTTGAGCCTGTGTAGTCTATGAAGGTGCACCCCTCCTAAGTCTGGGACAGTCCCTCACCATGTGTCTAGTATTGCCACACTCAAAACAAGCTCTCGGTGGGCATGGCTACTAAAACTAACTCTAGCCTAGTCAGCTGGACTGACCGCTAAAAGCACCTCGTGGAGGAGGTGCACTGGACATTGGTAGTGAATAATGGGAAACCTGAGACCTGGAAGTAGCCGGAATGCTACTGGTAGCTGGAAGTCCTAAACGAACTGGCCGACTCACGTATCCCCTACAATGACGGGCTGTAGCTGCGCGTGGCCACCACTAAATCTTCCAGTACCTCGAGGCCTCTTAGCCTCCCTGTCCTCTCTCTCTCTCTCTCGACTCTGCATACCTTCCAACGTCCAGGTGATCTCCACCACCTGCTGAAATGGAGCATCTATCTCCACCTCTTGAGCCATGCTGAATCTAATACCATAGTTGAGCCCCTCGATGAATCTACGGACTCGATCTCTGACTATAGCAACCAAAGCAGGTGTATGCTGGGATAACTCACTGAATTTGATAGCGTACTCTGACACTGACATAGCACCCTGGCGCAGCTGCTCAAACTCTGTGCGCCATGCATCCCGAAGGGCCTGGGAAACAAACCCTCTCAAGAACATCTCTGAAAATTGAGCCCAAGTAAGTGAAGCTTCATCGGCTGGGCTACCCTCCTTGTAAGCTTGTCACCACCTGTAAGCTGCTCTAGACATCTAAAATGTAGTTAAAGTAACTTCGCTCGTCTCCACAATAACCAGGGTGCGGAGAATACGATGACACTTTTCTAGAAAACCTTGTGCGTCCTTGGTATCTAGGCCACTATAAGTGGGAGGATGATACTTCTTGAACCTATCAAGTCTCAGCTTCTCCTCATCCGATACCACTGCTCTAACCTCGGGCTGAACCGGAACAACAGGCTGCGCTGGCATAACCTCCGAGACATGATCAACATGGACCCGCTGCTCTAGAGTACGGGCCGCGGGAGTCTGACTACTTCCCCCAGCCTGAGATATAGCTGGTGTAAGGGGAATCAATACCGCCTAAGCAAGAGTGTCGAACATGCTCAAAAACTGTGCTAAGGTCTAGTGAAGTGCCGGGGTCATAACTGGCGCCTCGGGTGCCTGTCCCCAAACTGGAGCTATTGTTGGCTCCTCAGTCGCTACTCGGGTAGGTGCTCTGGCTACACCACATGCTCCTCTTCGGCCTCTACCTCGGCCCCGGCCTCTCACGGCTCTAGTAAGGGGCGCGTGTGTCTGATCAACGGATCCGGCAATGCGTGTCCTCATCATATGTAAGAGAATAAAAAGACAAAAGTTCAGATTTCGAAATCAACAACTTCACACGATAAGGAATCAAAGAAGTAGAATTTTCCTAATAGTTCCATAAACTCTCAAAGATAAGTACAGACGTCTCCATACCGATCCGCAAGACTCTACTAAACCTGCTTATGACTCGTACCACCAATGAACCTTGAGATCTAATACCAATTTGTCACAACCCCAAAATCTCACCTAAGGTAATCGTGATGGCACCTAGTCTCTAAAACTAGGTAAGCCTAATATTCGTGAATAACTTAATAGAATTAAACAGCTTAGATAATAACATAATTCGATAAAACTCATAATAACTCCAAACAAAAATGCTGTAACAAAATTTCCAAAACCGGTGGAACTGAGTCATAAGCTCAACAGGAATATACTGAAAAATCCCTAGTACAACACTATCTAGATAAGAGTAAAAAGTAGCAAAAATATGTGCAGAAGGTGACTCCAAGGTCTGCGAGTGCCGAACAGGTATACCTTGAAGTCTCCAAACTGTATGGTCCTCTCACTGATGCCTAGCTTGAGTTGAAGTACCTGGATCTGCACAAAAAAATATGTTGACGCGGAGTATGAGTACACCACAACGGTATCTATCAAGCCTAACCTCGGTATAGTAGTAACGAGGCCAGGTCTGGTCAACTACTAAGATAAGAAAAACTGAATAAGTATAGTATAGTCTAATAATGGAATGAGGAAACAGTGACAATAAAACAATACAGTAAAGTAAGCTAAATACGGAATTTAAAGCAATAAAGGCAACAAGGATGGAACCCATGATAAGAACATCAAGAAAATAATATGAACAAATACAAGTGAGGTAAATAAAGTGATAACAACAAGAATCACAACCGAGGTACCGCCTCGTAACCTCATTTCACAATCATAATCACAATCTTTCCTTATACCGCCGTGTGAGCCTTACATTTAGATATTTTTGAAAATATTTTTCCAGAAATATCTACACGCACTTTAGCCCACCATATGTTGCCACGTGGCTTCAAGTAATTCCCTTACTAGCAACATGCACGTGAAACCCATCTTATGCCGCTGCATGCACATTAACCCCTATCCTTATACCGCCGTATGTGCATCAATATCACAACACAACAACAACTCGCACCACAAGTTCCTATATGCCACAACTTGCAAAAATTCAACAATACCAAAGTTTTCACAACATATAGCCCTCGGCTCAACCACAACATGGACAAGAATCGCAATAATAATAAATAAATAAATGAGGATTACTCAACAAGGGAAGATATCTCAATAATCAACAACTTCCACCACAATGTGATAATAGCTTTCATAACTTCAACTTCACTAACTCAAAACGAAGGTATTTCTACGGAATGACAATTTCCAATTTAAATGTACAACATAAGCTTAACAATGAAAGAGATGGTATGAAATAGTATTTACATCTAAATGCATGGAATAACTCAACACGTTGGACATCATTAAACACAAGTCTCAAACAAGAATAACTCGACAATAAAAGAGGTAACATGATAATAAGAGAGATAACAAAGGCAATTAAAATATATTAGAGCATGTTTGACAATGAAGGGTAGATCATGTGATAACAACATTAATTAAAGCATGTAAGAATAATTTAACAATGGAAGATATAACTTGATATTACAATTTCTAGTTTAATGCATGAAAGAGTGCAAGAGTCTAGTCCGGTCAAAATACCATACATAAGCCCGCGCACACACTCAAAACCTCGTGTACACGTCTTTCAAACAACTCAAATAAAACAAATCAACCCAAGTCCTAAGAGGTAGTTCCCCCATACAAAGTTAGATAAAAAAAACTTGCCTCAAACAAGCTTAATCAACCCACTAGTAAGCCTTTTCCGGAAAAATCCAACTTCGAACGGCTCGATCCAGCTAAAATAACTTAATACCATAAATACAAACCAGAAAGCAATTCTGGATAATAAACTTTCAATCTTCAGAGAAAATCAAAAAGTTAACTCAAAAAGTCAATCCCGGGCCCGCACTTCAGAACCTGACCAAACTTACAAAATCCGAACATCTGTTCCGATACGAGTTCACACCATACTAAAATTTTCCAATTCCGACCTCAAATCGACCTTCAATCCTCAATTTATGGTTTAGGAAAGTATTTACATAAATCCCTAATTTTTCTAACTCAAATTACTAGTTAAATGATAAAAACAATGATGGAATCATGAATAATAAGCAAATCCAAGTAAAAAATACTTACCCAATCCAATCCTTGAAAATCCCCTCCAAAATCGCTCAAAACCGAGCTCTCTAACTCAAAATATGGAAAATGAGATGAACCCTCGATCTTCTCTATTTCTTCCCAGTTATTCCGCGCCTGCAGTCATTTAGTCGCATCTGCAAAAAATACGTCGCAGATGCAACCTCAACTAAGGCTCAAGGAATTCAGCTTCTGCGAAAAAAGGGCGCACCCACGCTTCCACTTCTGCGGACCCCTACGCGCTTCTGCGCGTCTGCTTTTGGGGAACATGACCGCACCTGCGGTCCATAGGCAGTCACCAAAAATCCACTTCTGTAGACAATAGCTGCATCTTCGTGCACTACCCGCACCTGCGGACCCAGTCCACCAAGCCCACTCTCGCATCTACGGCTCAGAGGCCGCTTCTGCGGTGCCGCACCCGCGGCCATGCCATCGCAGGTGTGATTGCACCAGACTCCTACACTCTTCAGCAATTCCATTCTAAGTGCTAAAAAGGTCCGAACTCAACCCGAATCATACTCGGGCCCCCGGAACCCCGTCCGATTATACCATCGAGTCCCAAATACAATACGAACCTACTCGAGGCCTTAAATCATATCAAGTAACATCAAATCTACGAATCGCACCCTAATCCAAGCCTATTGAACCAATGAGCATTCAACTTCAAAAACTAACACTGAATCATATCAAACTAACTCCGAATGAGCTCAAATTTTGTATGCAAGTCCCAAATGGAACAACGGACCTATACCAACTCCCCAAATCACAATCTGAGCACGATATCAATAAAGTTAACCCTTGATTAAACCTATCAACCTTCCAAACCTTCAACTTCTCAACTTTCGCCAAAAAGCCTCAAACCAACCTATAGACCTCTAAATCAATATCCGGACATACGCCTTTGTCCAAAATCATCAAACGAAGCTATTGGAACCATTCAAACTCCATTCTAGAGTCGTCTACACAAAAGTCAAACTCCTGTCAACTATTTCAATCTTAATCTTTCAACCTTGGGACTAATTGTTCCAATTCCCTCCGAAACTCACTCGAAAACCAAAGCAACTGCCCTGGCAAGTCAGATAATCACAATTGAATATGGAGGATGCAATAAATAGGGAAACAGGGCTAAAATACTCAAAATGACCGATCAGGTCGTCATATTGGGCTCCAATCCAAAAACTCACACATAACATCATACAAACTGGCTTGCAAGCTCAAATCACCAAAATAACATTTAAAATTAAGAATCAATCATTAAAACTTAAGAATTTCAAGATTATAACTTATTTTTCCAACTCTTCATGTAATGTGCCGAAACGGCCTTGGGTCACTCGGAAACCCAACCAAACATACATACAAGTCCAAAATCATTATATGAACGTACCTGAATCGTCAAAATATTGATCCGAGGTTATTTATCAAAAATATTTACCATGGTCAACTCTTGCCACATACTTAAGTTAAAAATCATATTTTCTTTAAAATTTCACATATAAAATTCTCAGAAAATGACACGGATCACGCACGCAAGTCATAAATTATCAAATCGAGCTATAAGTAATCTTGGAACACAGAAACATGAGCTAGTACTCAAAATAACCTATCAGGTCGTTATACAGACTTTGGAGTCTAAAAGATTCAAGTTGAGCAGGGCTAAAATAGAATACTGGGAGTACAAGTTTAGTAATGGGACTCATGAAGCAAAAGTGGACGTAAAGCTTGACAGTCAAGTCATTCCCGAGAGAGATAGTCCAAAATATCCTGGATCTATAATCTAAGGTAATGAGGAGATTGACAAGAAAGTTACACATCGTATTAGTGTAGCATAGAAGAAATGCAGGTATTTTCTGTGACAAGAATGTGCCATCAAGACTTAAGGTCAAGTTCTACAAGGTGGTTCTTAGACCGACTATATTCTATGGGGCTGAGTATTGGCCTGTCAAAAAATCTCATATTAAAAAGATAAAAGTAGTAAAAATGAGAATGTTGAGATGGACACATGGGTATACTAGGAAAGGAAAGATTAGGAATAAAGTTATTAGGGACAAGGTGGGAGTGGCCCTTGTGGAGGACAATATGCAGGATTCGAGGCTGATATGGTTTAGGCATGCGAAGAGGAGAGGCATAGAGGCCCTGCTTAGGAAAGATGAGAGGTTGACTATAACCGATCCGAGGAAGGGTAGAGGTAGGCTAAAGAAGTACTGGAGAGAGGTGATTAGGCAGGATATGATATTGCTTCAGCGTACCGAGGACATAACTCTCGATAGGAAGAGCAAAGGTCGAGAATTAGGGTCAAAAGTTGACAGATAATCAAGAGTTTCTCCTAGTCTTACTAGTAATATTAGTACAATTCTTGTATTTTCTTATTCTTAGATATTTATTATTACTTGTTATGTTGTTCGCTTCTGTTATTTTACTATATTGTCGTTGTTATTGCTTATTATTTCCTTTTTACTGTCCCTTGAGCCGAGAGTCTATTGGAAATAACCTATTTACCTTTACAAGTTAGAGATAAGGTCTGCATACACATTATCCTCCCCAGAACACACTTATAGGATTACACTAGGTTTGTTATTATTATTGTTGTTGTTATTGTTATTTGAGTAGATTTTTTGCTGTGTGGTTGCACAATCTTCTTTGGTGGAGTGAATTAATGTTCACTAGTATGATTATCCACACTTGGTATCACTTAGAGAGTAGGTGAAAAAATGGGAAGTTTGTATTGCTTATAGTTGGTAATGAGGGGGTATAGAGGCTTAATTACAAATTATGTGGCAGATGGAGGAGAATTGAGAAAACTTATACTTGAGAAAGAATATAGTTCGCGATAAGGAATATAGTACGCAATATTTCAACACATATTAGGGCTACAAAAAAGTACTAGTACTTGAAGGAGCATGATAGGTGGAAGAGGATGAAGAAACACGTTGAAACTTTGTATCTCATTCATTGAACAATCAACAGGTCAAGTTCGAGCATCAGAGATCAGGTGGTTTGACTCAAAGTTTGTTTGTTTTCAAGTGGAAATACAGCGTACCACTGTGAACTTTCTGGTAGATTTACCACATACATTGAGCAAGTGATGTTATTTGGATTATTATTAATAGATTGACTAAGTTTGTATACTTTCTACCAATCTAGACTACTTACTCTTCTAGAAGCTCGTCAAATATATATATCAAGAGATAGCATCGTTGCATGGAGTGCCCATTTTTGTTATTTTTGACTATGGGATATAGTTCAAGGCTCATTTTTAGCCGTCTATGCAAAGGAATTCGGGTACTACGGTTGAGCTTAGCACAAATTTTCAACGATGGTCAATCTAAATAGATCGTTCAAATTCTTGAGGATATGTTGAGAGCATATGTGTCATTGACTTTGGGGGTAATTAGAATGAGCAGTTGCGCTTAGTTGAGTTTGCATACAGTAACATCTATCAATCTAGCATTCACTTGGCCTTGTATGACGCTTTACATGGGAGGAGTTGTCGTTCTGCAGTTGGGTGGTTTGAACTGGGTGAAATAAAATTATTAAGTCTAGAGTTGTTTAAGTATCCCTTAGAGAAGGTCAAAATAATACAAAACCGGCTTCCCATAACTCAAAGTAGACAAAAGTAATAATCGGACTAGAGAGTTCATGAGTTAGATTCATGGAAAGTGACCAGATCTGTTTAAGGTTTTACCCATAAGGGGGCAATGTATTTTATAAAAAATGGAAAGTTGAGCTCGAAATATATTGACCTGTTTAATATCTGAAAAAAGATTGGACCAGTGTATTATAGGCTTGCCTTGCCACTAGGCTTGCCAATTATACATATGGTGTTTCACGTGTCTATACTTCGAATATATTCAATACTCCTCACATATCATTAAAGTTGATTCGGTATAGTTGGTGAGAACTTAACTTACAAAGAGGCCTCGTTGGCTATATTGGATAGACAGGTGCAAAAGCTAAGATTAAAAGAGGTTACTTCAGTCAAGGCATTGTGGCAAAAGTATCAGACCGAAAAGACCACTTGGGCAAGTGCGAGAAGGACATGCGAGGCAAATACTCACACTTTTTGATAGCCCAAGTAGATTTCTAAATTCATTTGAGGATGAATATTTATTCAATTGAGAAAAAATGTAACAACTTAACCCCTAAATTTGAGTATATGCATCCCAATATATATTTTGAGAAATTATACAAGTTAATACAATTTTGACTTATTGGGATGGTTTGAATTGAGACACGAGGGCTAAAGGTGTTTCAGAGTATTTGCAGCTCAATAACAACTACAGATTTTTGTTATCAACTACTGAACTGTGATCGCGAAAGTGCTGGCCTGGTTGAGCTACGTGAACCTGGGGCAACGGTCATGAACGTGGAGCTACTAGGGGTTGACTAGGGCTCTTGACCTCCGTAATAGCCGAGAATAGCTTGCAAACGTGATAGATGGTCCACTATAGCAGTGAGGTTGGTTCAAGCTTGAGTTCACGTATGCGAAGCCTCCTTTTCATGATAGTGAAGGACTTGGGTAAGGCCTAGGTCTGTATAGCAAGCTTGAGGAAGAGATCGTGAAAATGCTTGCTATATAAAAGGAACAATGACATAAGGCGACCATTTTTGGCAAGTTTTATGATAATGCTCACAGTATAAACTATATTTTAGCTTGGTATCAACCTAGAATTTCAAGGTAATGATTCTAAACTTTTCCATGATGATTATACATGATTTTATTTGAACGATAATGATTAAAATAAAGAATATAATGGCAAGTTTAGAGATTTTAAGCCTAATTTTTAGAATCACTAAATCATGAATTTAATAGATTTAGACTCATAATAGAAAAGGCATGAATCTGAACTCGTGGGGATATACATAACCAAATTTTAAATTTTATTTCGAGGTCTAAACATAATAACGTTCACTTTGACTTTAACCAAGTCTTATATTATGAGATTGAGTCAAATGGCTCTATTTGATACTGTTAATTTTTTCTTTTCTTTTCCTTTTTTTTTTTTTTTTTTTGCATCGATCAAGACGATTGAAGGTTATTCAACATAGAAAGCTATCTTGGAAGATTAGCTGAGCTTGGACTGGGGTAAGCTAATAATTTGACTTTAATAAGGGATTTTGCCCAAAATTGGACTCATATTATACATGCTATGAGTGGGGATACACTATACATAAGGTGACAGGCATATATGCAGATACCTTGATATAATGTGAGATATTATTTTGCTACTTTGTTGTGCATGACATATTATACCTTCTATTCGGTTGTCTCTACATAGTGTATATGCTAGTATAGTATTACATGCATATAATAATTATATTAACATCATAGAACTTATTAATTTACATATTCTGATTAGACTGTCATGCAAGTTGCCTATATATATATATATATATATATATGTTGATTTACATACACTACTAAAATCACTCAAAAGCGACAAAAAAAAGCAACCAAACTTGGTCTCTTTTTGTCCAAAAGCGACCAAAAAGCGACCGAAAAGGCCTGGTCACAATTCAGGTGGTCACAATACAATTGCGACCAAAGTTGGTCGCAAATTTGCGACCAACTTTGGTCTCCACCTCAAAAGGACCAAACATTCTGGAAAAACATATAGAGACCAACTTTGGTCGCAAATTTGCGACCATCGTTGGTCTCTATATGTTTTTCCTAATTAATATAATCTGTGAAATTACGACCACCGTTGGTCGCAAAATAATTAAATTTTTTTTTTCATTTTAATTGAGCGACCAAGGTTGGTCGCAAAACCTGAAGAACAGAAAAATTTAATTTACAGGTTGCGACCAACGTTCGTCGCTATTTTATTAATTTTTTTTTTTAATTTTCATTGAGCAACCAAGTTTGGTCGCAATACTCCCAGATTTTAAAAGTCTGGGTAATATAGCGACCAACATTGGTCGCTATTCTTAAAATTAATTTTTTTTTTTTAAATAAGCACCAACGTTGGTCGCTATACCTGAAGAGTGTTAAAATCTGGGCAGTTTTGCGACCAACGTTGGTTGCAAATGTTCAGATTTATTTTTTTTCCAGTGAAAGCGACCAACTTGAGACCAACGTTGGTCGCTTTTCTTGGTTCATTTTTTGCAGAAATCGCCTATTTTGGCAGCTACACCACCTGCCAACTTACCAAAATCCTAAACAGGCATTTTATGCCATAAACAACAACAACAACAACGACAACAACAATAATAATAAACAACAACAACAACAACGACGACAACAACAACAATAATAAACAACAACAACAACAACAACAGCATTAAACAACAACAACAACAACAACATTAAAATTAACAAATTATAAAGTTCAACAGAACTTATACATTAAGCTAACCAAATTAAGTTAAATGTTATTACAATTCAACGATTATTAATGTCTACATCATTAGTGTCATCGTCCGATGAAGTGTCATCACCAAGATGGTATGGATAATGGTGTTGTTGTGTAGGACCGGAGGGATGTGGATAATGGTGTTGTTGTGTAGGACCGGAGGGATGATAACGGGGAGGACGGGAGGAAGTAGCACCGGGAGGCGAGCCTCTGGCGATGACTCACGAGACCGAGGAATCGGAAAAGCGCCAGAAGCCAAGAGAGATTTGAGCTGCTTTTGTATGACAATATACTGAGCATCTCTAACCTTCTCTCTTTCCTTGGAGGCTTCTAGCTTGGCTGTGAGCTTTGCCACATTCTCCCGCATAGCGGAGAGACTCTCCCTATCAAGTTGCTCCGCTTGCGCGGAAGTGCCTATTCCTTGCATTCCACACTTATAGCGGTGGAATTTCTTAGTGGGAAGCCCGTATACCTTCCCCCATTTTGGACCGCCAGTAGCCTGCGTCCATAGTCTTTCGGCATCTTCGTCCGACGGTTGGATTGGGTCGCCCGATGAAGATGGTGGTTGGCTGCCTATGAATTCTTCAACCTCAGCTGTGAAGCGACTCTATAAGAAAAATTACATTGAATTAGTATTTCAGAAGTTATATAGAAGTAAATCAAAGTACTTAATGAAAATTGAAAACTTACATGTACAGTCGAGGCTCGGCCCTCGACCCACCTTTCTTCATCCGAATCTTTCTTCTTCTTGACAATATGAGTCTCCTTGAATAACTCATCTTGCCTCATCGGACGACCCAACTTCTTCTCCT
>MCJB01047749.1:61946-71965 GCA_002018475.1 Nicotiana obtusifolia | reverse complement strand
AGTTCTTATTTACTTTTATTACTCACTGAGTTGGAAGTACTCACTTTACTCCCTGCACCTTGTGTGCAGATTCAGGCGTTAGTGGTCCTGCTCGGAGGTACTGATTACTACTGCTGGACCGGAGCTTCTGAGATTACGAGGTAGCTGCTTGCGTCCGCAGCCCCGTAACTCTTTTCTTGTTGATTTTGTTTCTCTCAAACAAGTGTACTAAAATATTGTAATAGTTATAATATCATTAGGCCTTCTCCAGTGGCTCATGACTTTGTGACACCCCGATCTGAGGGCTGTAGTCGGGATGGTACTTTATATATATATTCCGACTGATTTTGTTACTTTATATATGTATTCTTGTTTTAAATTACGTGGTTTAACTGTTTGAGAGCAGTTGAATTGGATTGGCTTGCCTTGTCCTCACGAGAGGCGCCATCACGACCGGGTTGGGATTTTGGGTCGTGACAGTCTCGTTCGTGTAAACGTCTCCATCATCAAGATGCCAAAACTATAAACATCACAACTCGTGGATGCTATTCCATCTTGTCCATACTCCTTACTCATGGTCAAAATAATTAGAAAAGCTTCCTAGTTATCGAGGAATATTCTAAATCTGTGCTTACCGAACTATATCCAGGGGAAGGAATTAATGTTTTGGGTATTCTAAGAATATTAGGAAGCTTTAAAGTTATAATACCTGGAGCAATGTAACCAATGGTTGCAATTGTCCTAGTTTGTACAAAAGCCTCCCCTGCACCTGGCAATTTTGCAATGCCAAAATCACCAACATGCCCAACCATATCTTGATCTAGCAAGACATTGCTCGGCTTCAAGTCACAATGCACCACTGATGTTGAATATACACTGTGGAGATAGTCCATTGCGGATGCAACATCTGTCATTATATCTAATATCTGCAACATGTCTAAGAATAAGTTAGGACTGTATAACCATTTTTCAAATGTCTCATTCGGCATGTATTCCAATAATAAGGCTTTGAAATCGGGGGTGGAGCAACTAGTGATGACTTTAGTAAGATTTTGATGGCGGAGATTGTGCAACATCTCACATTCTGTATCAGAACTTTTGAATGCACCTTCCAATTGCACATTGAATACCTTTGCTGCCAAAAGAGTACCATCCTTAAGTACCCCTTTGTAAGACCATGCTGAAACTCCCACTTCCAAGCAAGTTGCTTGCATTGAATCCCTCAGTTGCTTGTTCAAGTTCATAATAGGAAATTCTTTCATGTCCTGTTGTCAGGCAATGGAGTGCAATATTGAGTGGAAGTCAGTCAACCACTGACGGATATAAAAACTAATCGCAGTCGAACTTATTCTCAAATTTCTCTTACTCTTTGTTCAAAAATAAAGGAGGAACTAGATGATAACTGCGGTTTGGTGTGTTTCTATGCCAAATTCATTTTCCAGTAGGATGTGAATGCTGTTAACCATTCAAATGTTGCAATTTCATTTAAAGTAATACTGTTGGCCAGCTGATGGAAACCTACTAGAAGGTGAGTAAATTAACAATCTTTTATCTTATATTGCTTTATTTTTCTTGTTACTAACAAAAAATTCTCAAATAGACGAATGATCTGTGCGCGTCGATTAATACGTAGGATAGTAATGGTACTAAACGTTCGTGGGCTAATGCCACAGAGTATGTTACAGGATTAGCCCCAAAGCTCTTAGGGATAGTTTTAGAAGGCTCACTACCTCTAATTAAGCACTGTTTATCATCATTTATACTCCTACAGTTATTAGCCATATGTCATGACCTGCCACATCTCATGCCACGTAGATGCCACTTGGCGTATATTTTTGCCATATGAAAAGCTTACATAGGAAAGAGGCTAAAACTTGTAGGAAAGTTCTAGAGAAATATAGAGGTTTCCCTAGGAGGAACCTAGAACCCAATGAATTTGCTAGGAAAGTCCTTGGAAGATTCTAGCTATGTAGAGACGGTCTTACTTGTAAATAATAAGGGACTTGTGTAATAATTATTATGTACTCACTAGCCCCTAGGAGACTAGTATATAACGGGGACCATTCATTTGTAATTCACCAAGCAAAACAAGCAAGTTCTCTCTAATACAAACGTTTCCTTTATCAATTCTCCTGTGTTCTAACATTTCTTAGCGATCTTGAATGTAGTAAGGCTGATTTGGCATAGCAAGAACGTGAGAAAGTTGTGCTAGATCGTGAGCGAGTTGTCAAGTGCCGCACGTGTACTTAGTTAACGACTAAGGATGTGATAACGTGGTATCAGAGCAAAGGTTATGACTAAAGGAATGTTAGAAAGAATACAAAAGATTGCTAGAAGGAAGCTTTTTAGGGAACCATTGTCGGAATTACCAAGGGCGTGGTACTTGCAAAAGGGACCAATTTGAAGGTCCTAAGAGAAAGCAGTATGTCGATGCACAGGATGCACGCGAGGTGGCAGACTTACTTTGGAGGATGGACAAGTACTTTGAGGTAGTCAAGGAGGATGCCGGAGTTGCTAAGGTACGCAACGCCTCAATATACTTGACCGAGGTTGCCGCGTTATGGTGGCGTTGAAAGTGTACTGACATGGAGAAGGGGCTATACAAGATTGAGACGTGGGAGCAGTTCAAGAAGGGGTTGAAGAAGCAATTCTACCCGATGATGTGATGTACGAGGCTAAGCGGAAGCTAAGGGAGCTCCGACAGACGGCCACAATTCGGGAGTATTTGCGCGACTTCATTACCTTAATGCATCATGTCATTGTCCGAGGAAGATTCCCTTTTCTACTTCATGGATGAGTTGCAAAATTGGGTAAAGTAGGAGTTAAGAAGACATCAAGTAGCCAAATGGACGAGGCCATAGGGGTAGCCTAGTCGCTCGTTGACTTTAAGATGAAGCTTGCCAAGTCCAAAGAAGGCAATGCCGAGAGATGTAGGGGAGATCATGACAAGGACCACGGGAAAGGTATAGCCGAGGTATGCAAAGGCAACGGCAAGGGGCCGTCCCGTAACGGACATGTGTCCAAGAGATATGACAAGGGACCGGAAAACGGTAGCGAGTACGTGCCTAAGAGAGAGTGCTACTTCTGTAAAGGATCACATCGGGCAAGTGAATGCCCAGAGTTGGGGAAGCTTGCAGCAATAATCGGGAACTTTACTCAGGCACATAAGGGTGATATAGGAGAAACCGCCTACATTTAGGGGGGGGGGGGGGGAGATGCGCTTGGAATCTAAGCCGAAAATAGAGGATTCCAAAGCCTACCTTAGGCGCCATGCAAATGGAGCATAGTGGTAGCAAGAAAAGTTGGCGGACATAGTAGAAGAGGATGACAAGTTACAAAGTGATGGCATGCTATCAGACTTGGACGATGCACCAAGCAGAGGGGTCAAGTTTGCCAGTAAGGTTGTGACCACGGAGGTAGCCAAATAGGGAGTGGAAGCATGTACTCGATGCTTGAGAAGCTGCTACACTTAGTTGAGTCACGAGGAGATTCAGGCCAAGAGCAAGGAGAGGCATCTGATGGGCGGATGATCGAGGCCATCATTGCTAGCTGTCCAAAGTACAAACGGGGCAAGAAGAAAGGTGACCAGTACCTTGTGAAATAGGAAGGCGAACCGCTCCACAAAGATCTCCGGTGACGTCAAGGCGAGGTGCGCACATATGTGTTGATACTTTGTGCCGAGGGCGACACAAAATTGAATGGGGGAGAGTGTCATGACCCGCCACATCTCATGCCACGTAGGTGCCACTTGGCGTATATTTTTGCTATATGAAAAGCTTACATAGGAAAGAGGCTATAACTTGTAGGAAAGTTCTAGAGAAATATAGAGGTTTCCCTAGGAGGACCCTAGAACCCTATGGATTTGCTAGGAAAGTCCTTGGAAGATTCTAGCTATGTAGAGAATTCTAGAGAGAGGTCTTACTTGTAAATAATAAGAGACTTGTGTAATAATTAGTATGTACTCACTATCCCCTAAGAGACTAGTATACACAGTGGGCCATTCATTTGTAATTCACCAAGCAAAACAATCAAGTTCTCTCTAATACAAAAGTTTTCTTCGGCAATTCTCCGGTGTTCTAACATTCCTTAGCGATCTTAAATGTAGTAAGGCTGATTTGGCATAGCAAGAACGTGAGTAAGTTGTGCAAGATCGTGAGCGAGTTGTCAAGTGTCGCACGTGTACTTAGTTAACGACTAAGGACGTGACACATATCTATAAACCAGGAGTGGAAACTGGAAAATGGCATTAGCGACATTATAGGCAACAAGTCTCATTTACCATGATGAAATGTGCTGAAAACGTCAACCTGAATTTCCTATTCTTGACAATATATGATATGTGCACAAAATGTCAACCTGGTGCTAATCTTTTTTGGCCAGTCGTGGCGGCGGTGAATTTTTTATTTGTAAGTTGACTATATGATGAACCTGGTAGTCTAAGAAGAGCTCAAAATTTCTAAACATGTTTTCAGGGTTGCTGCAATATTGAGGTAAATGTCTCTTTTGCTAATAAACTGAAAATCCTAATCTTTCTGATCAGTTGTGGTGTTGCATTTATAGTTTGAATTGATTCTCAGAAAAGTAATTTTAAATGTCCTTTGTTTATTGCTTATACTTGTTAATTATTGATCCGGATAAAATATACTATTACTTTAACTAATGCATAATGGTGACATCATAGAACTTTGTTTAGTCTTACTCTTAAAGAGAGGACAAAATAATGGATTATAATTAGACTAATGTAAACTCTAGCAGTTGGAAAAGGTAGGAAGAAAATCTAAAGAACCATTCCAACTGGCATATTGTGGGTCATTCGAAAAGAAGGAAATCTGAGATGTTTTAGAGGAAAAAGAGATGACATACACAAGCTGAAGTACAATACTATATTCATCTTAATTAACACAACCGACATAGGTAATCAAACATCAATCATGAGCCACTGGTCTAATTTCACCTAGTGGCGACAATTGACAAACTGGAGCCTGATCTTCTTGAGTATTGAAAGAGCATCTTCCTTACTAATTCTTGCATCAGGTGTCACCAAAGTGCAGTTCAAAGCTAATTCCATGATAGATATGCGTCAGTTAGTTCATCCCCTGGCTGTACCAGATTTGCATCCACCACCTTATGAATCTCATTCGGAAAAGAATCACTAACCCACTGTCGTATGTTCAAAGTCTCCACTAAATATTTCATCACTTGGTCTCATTCTTGTAAATGTCTCCATCATCATGATGCCAAAACTATATACATCGAAGCTCATGGATGCTAAACCATCTTGTCCGTACTCTGCAGTTATGGTAGAAAATGATTATAAAGGCTTCCTAGCTATGTACATGGTAAAATATATTATGACACGTGACCGTCCAAGAAAGGGACACATAGAACCCAAGACAGGGGATGGTTGAAGACTGAAAACAACTGTTTCGTTTGTCACCGGAAAGAATAATGCTCATAAAGATGTGATAAATGCTCTTCTCCTAGTAGCATTTAGTAGAGAATATTCATAGCATTAAGAGCAGTTACCCATTACAAGGAATTTGTCATTTGTGTTCACTATTATATCTTCATCAATGCCCCTCATAATTGACATAGAAGAAGGGCACGACCCTAGGACCTCCTTCATAGCTATAAATAGTGAGCTCAGTTGCCATTGTAAAGGACACGAATTTTCTGGAGAACTTACACTATATTATATACAAAGCTTAATCCAATCTTATCTTTTCATTTCTTGATTTCTTTTGTTGTTGTTCCTGGAAACCCTGTTCCCGGAATTGTTGCTTCTGCTGTTTCGTCCATATCCTAAGGCTAAGTATTGCGCAACTCTTCAATTATTTATTTATTTCGGGATCAAATTAATTCACTTATCTAGAAACCACGTATAAATTCAATTGTACCATTTTACGGATAAACAGTTTGGCGCCTATCGTGGGGCCTAGATAGTTGTGTAATTACATTGATCCTTGCCTTTTTTTACAAACATGTTTTAATTGTTTTTGTCTTAGAAAAAATAATAAGAAATGGTAGATAACACTGTTAACGGCATGCACAACCCCGAGATTCGAAGGGATCAGCCTCATTTTGAGGACTCAATCAGCGACACCCATAATGAAGGGAGTAACGCTACACCAGTGCATGACAGGCAATATCCTCGACATGTTCGGGGGGCCACTCCCGATCATGCTGATGAGGAGCATGTCGTCGATGCGGTAAGGGTCATGCAAAAGTAACAGGCAATCATTCTAGGCCACTTCACGCGACAAGATAAAGTTATAACGGAGTTGAAGCAAGCGCTGTCGGGAGCCTCAAATAATGCAAACAGACAAGATCCGATTCTTCCCGAGGTTCCCATGAATCAAACGACGTGGAAGATCGACAACAACACTCCCAGGGGTGAAATTGGGTCCGATGGGGCATGGGGGAACGGATCCGGTCTCAACAACCTGAATGATTTTTTCAAGAATGAACTTTTACAGTTCATAAGGGAAGCAAACGCCCACATGGACCAGCTCTCGAGCGTGCCACCAGTGCCGAAAGGCCCAGACTCGAAGAAGTATACTCAGTTGCCGTACAAGCCAAGTGCGGCACCAGAGTTAATCCCGAAGCGGTTCAAAATGCCTGAAATGCCAAAGTATGACGGAACTTCAGAACCCCAGGAGCATATTACCACCTACACAACGGTAATAAAGGGGAATGATTTAGCTTCTCACGAAATTGAATCTGTGCTGCTGAAGAAATTTTGAGAAACCCTCACGAGGGGGGCCTTGACATGGTATTCGCTGTTACCCTGATTCCTTTGAAATGCTTGCGGATTCTTTCAACAAGGCTCATGCTGGGGCAAGAAAAGTATAGGCCCCGAAGGGCCAGCATATTTAGGATAGCGCAAGGAGAATTCGAGCTGCTACGAGAGTTTGTTACCTGATTCCAGAAGGAGAGAATGTTGTTCCCGGATGAATGGGCGACCGAAGCGTTCACCAAAGGATTGAATCCGAGGAGTTCATACGCTTCCTGGAAATTGAAGGAAAGCCTACTCGAGTTTCAAGCAACGACCTGGGCGGACGTACACAACCAGTATGATAAAAAATAAGGATCGAAGATGATCAGCTCGGTTTTCCATCATCGACCAAAGAATGAGAAACTAACAAGGAAAAATCAAAGGATGATTATGACGCGGACATGTAGACTTCGAGGAGCTGGTTTTTGCCTTACGAACGAATCAAAAGCCGTAGCAGAGGTTTCCGAACAGCAGACAGACTCACGATTGGCAGGAGGATTGATCGCGGTCAGAACAATCGATCATTGCAGGATAAAGAAGTAGCAAGATCGCGGGATCCTTCCTACCCTAAATTATCAGAATACAACTTCAATGTCAGTACAGTGGAATTGGTATCGGCCATGAAAAACATCAAAGAAGCACGGTTCCCAAGACCAATGAGATCTGATTATAACCAGAGGGATCTCAACTTGTGATGTGAATACCACAGACAAATGGCCACCGGACAGGGAACTGTCGACATCTCCAGGAAGAAGTGGCAACATTATTGAAGAATGGTCACCTTAGAGAATTCTTGAGTGACCGAGCTAAGAACAATCATGGCCGTAACCGAGACAATGCGGAACCCTTGAAGGCAGGATAAGATGCCTTGCGTCAAACAATCAACATGATCTTCGGAGGGAACAAGATTAACGGGTCACCTTTTCAGAAGCAAAAAAGATGAAAGTATCAATAACGCATAGCAAAAGGATTCGGGAAGACAATATCACTTTTGCGGAGGAAGATGCAGACGGATTGCTGCTACCACATAATGACGCACTGGTAATTTCTTTAAATGTGCTAGATTTTAAAATTAGACGTGTTCTAGTGGATCCAGGGAGTTCGGCTAATATCATACAATGGAGAGCATTGGAGCAAGCTAAATTCACCGGAAGCATTATACCGGCCACAAAGCTTCTTACCGGATTCAACCTCGCAAGTGTGACAACTCGGGAAGAAATTTTATTACTTACAACGCTGAAGGAGTAATGAAAATAACTCTTTTCGAAGTGGTAAATGGTGATGAGATACAACATCATTCTGGGAAGGCCATGGTTGCACAAGATGAAAGCTGTACCATCAACATACCATCAATTGCTGAAGTTTCCAACGCCCGAGGGAATTAAGCAGATAAGGGGTGACCAACTGGAAGCAAGGGAGATGAATGCAATTTCGGTCTCTAGTAGCAAAGGAAAGGAACACGTGGCATAGCAATTACAGGGCCCGACACCTACTCATGAACTAGATGAAGATAGCCAGGCGTCGGAAAATTATCTGGTGCCGAGATATTTTCAAGTTCCAGAAGAGACCGATGCAACGAAGTTCACAATGGAAGAGCTGGAGCAAGTGGTATTGTTCGAGGAATTCCCAGAAAGGAAATTCCACTTAGGGACATGACTGCACCCAGAACTCAGGTCTGACTTCATTAAATTCTTTAAATCTAACGCCGATTGTTATGCATGGTCGCATGAGGATATGACAGGTATCCCAACAGAGGTAGCCATACACAAGTTAAACTTAGATCCTAACATATCTCCGATAAGACAAAAAAAGTGCTCGATCGCGGAAGCCAGGAATAAATTCGTCAAAGAAGAGGTAACCCGCTTACTTAATATTGGTTCCATCCGAGAGGTAAGATATCTAGATTGGTTAGCTAATGTAGTAGTAGTTCTTAAAAAGAACAATAAGTTTCGCATGTGCGTAAATTATAAAGATCTTAATAAGGCATGCCCGAAAGACTCGTTTCCCACTGCCAAATATCGATCAAATGATTGATGCCACGGCCAGACACGAGTTAATGAGTTTCCTCGATGTTATTTCGGGTACAATCAAATTAAGATGAACCCGGAAGATCAGAAAAAAATTTCGTTTATAACGAATTTCGATATATATTGTTACAATGTGATGCCCTTCGGGTTGAAAAATGCCGGAGCCACTTATCAACGGCTGGTGAACAAGATGATTGAAAATCAAATTGGAAAAACTATGGAAGTTTATATAGACGATATGCTCGTTAAGTCTTCAAATGCAGGTGATCATCTTAAACATCTGCAAGAGACTTTCGACATCCTAAGGAAGCATAATATGAAGCTTAATCCCGAGAAATGCGCGTTCGGGGTCAGCTTTGGTAAGTTTATGAGATTTCTGGTAACACAAATGGGGGATTGAAGTAAATCCCCCCGATAAGATCAAGGCCATAAAGGATATACCAGACCAACTGTCAAACGTGAAGGAAGTCCAAAGGCTTACGGGGAGATTGGCAGCTTTGAGCAGATTCATTTCCCGATCGTTAGAAAAGTGCATCGTTTCTTCGCCCTGCTCAAAAAGAAAAATAATTTTGAATGGACCCCGAAGTGCCAGCAGGCTTTGAGGGATTTAAAGAAGTACTTGTCAAGCCCTCCATTGCTTTCAAAACCAAAAGAAGGGGAAACGTTGCTGGTTTACCTCGCGGTCTCGGAAGTTGCAGTTTTAGTCAGAGAGGATGAAGGTACATAATCTCCTATTTATTATGTTAGTAAAGTTTCAACGGGAGTAGAAAATCATTACCCACATTTGGAAAAACTGGCCTTAGCTCTCGTAGTTGCCGCTCGGAAGCTGAGGCCCTATTTCCAATGCCACTCGATAGCCGTGGTATCTACTTTCCCTTTGCGAAACATCCTCCATAAACATGAGATCTCGGGTAGATTGGCCAAATGGACATTCAAAATGAGTGAGTTTGACATAGAATATAAGCCGAGGACTGCAATTAAGTCGCAAGTCTTGGCTGACTTCGTGGCCGATTTCAGTTTGGAATTATTCCCTTTGGCAACCAAGGAAGCAATAATAATGTCAGAATCGACATCAGGGGTTTGGACCTTATTTATGGACAGAGCTTCCAACGTGAAAGGGTCCGGGTTCGGTATAGTCTTAATCATGCCTTCAGGGGAAATCCTAAGGCAAGCTATCAGGATAGTCCATTTAACTGACAATGAAGAAGAGTATGAAGCTTTGATTGCAGGACTCGAGT
>MCJB01047749.1:0-51461 GCA_002018475.1 Nicotiana obtusifolia | reverse complement strand
TGACACTAACAAGAACCCAACAACAACTTATATATATATATATAAGTTGTTGTTGGGTTCTTGTTAGTGTCATATTACATGTCACAGATACTATTGTTGGTTCGCTCGGGCCTTCGGGTGCCGAGTGCCGGCCACGCCCCCAAAAGTTGGGGTGTGACATCCCAGTGGGCCCCCTCACATCAGGTTTTCGAGAAAGAAGAAATAAGAATTGCGAGTTAACCTATCGGTAGCCCCATTCTTTTGACCTCCACGGAATTCTCTACCTCAATTCACCATTTCGAACCTTATACAGAAGGTTTTTCCGTACCAGCTCCTTCTACCTATACCGCAGTTGAAGCAGACCTTTTGTTGAACTAAGTAAGTCTCTTTTCTAAAAGAAGTAGTTTTCCTCTCATGGATTTCTGAAGAAATTTCGTATACAGGTTTTCAGTATTAGAAAGGTCTGGGTGATTTCTTATCGACGGAGTCGTTTGGCACCTCGATACAATATCGTGGCAACGTAGACCTAAGTGGTCATATTGGATCCTTGGGAACCATCACAAGTACCTTTCGGCATAGCCAATTCAAAAAGGCGAGTGCAGCCTGGATTTTTCCTTTTATTTTTTAATTTGGCACTATTTAAATAAAAAAGATTTTTTTAGCAGAGACATATCTGCTTGACCTGCATTCTTCTTTTTCTTTCGCAATCTTAGAAAAACATATGCAAGGGCTAATGCAAGAAATAGCAAGCCCACTCCCAAAAGGACGTACAAAACCAGCATTGCCTTTTTCTCCTTTGACCTTTGGGAGATTTAATGACGCGTGATGACACATGAAACATAGAATCACCACATAGCGCATCATTGGACAAGAAAGATTGATCTGTGGCATTTGCAAAAGGACCACCAATGGGAATCACTCCACTGAGTTCATTAAATGAGAAGTTCAAGTGTTTTAGATAAACAAGAGCTTTTAATGACTTAGAAATTTCACCACTAAGATTGTTAAAGCACAAATCCAAGAATTCCAAGGCCAGCATTTTTGGAAATGAATCCGGAATAGGCCCATTTAATCTATTATATGCTAGAGAAAGTTTGATCAATCTATCTAGACCCCCTAGTGTGCTAGGGATCTTACCAAGAAAATCATTTTTTGATAGATCAATGAGTGTTGCAGCCTTTAAATTTCCAATCTCCGGAGGAATTTGCCCACTTAATAAATTGGATGAACTATTGAGTTCTTGATATCCAGAAGGCTTCCCAAGCTTGCAGGTAAGCTTGAATTAAGCCTGTTATAAGCTAGATAAAGATTCCTCAAACTTGTAACGTTTCCTAAGCATTGTGGCACTGAACCAGAAAACTGATTTCCCGACAAGTCTAATGCTCCAAGATTCTTTAAATTGCAGATATCATCTGGTACGGTTCGTTCTATCTTGTTGCCTTCTAGGTAAAGTTCTTGAACGTTAAGCATGCCTTGGATAGTATTTGGAATATAGCAAGTCAACTCATTGTTTGGCAAACTTATCATTGTCACTCCAGTAAGATTACCAATTTCTTCAGGAATAATGCCCTTCAGTTTACAACCCTCTCCTTCAAAAAATTTCAGAGCATGAGAAAAATTCCCAACTGATGCAGGAAAAACACCATCCAACGGACTCTTACCAACACTGAGAAATCTTAGTTTCCTACAGTTTGTCAAAGATGTGAGGAAGCTCAATGCTGAATCACTGAAAAAACTATTCCCCCAGAAGTTCAGAAACTCAAGATATTCTAAGTTACCAAGTGATTGAGGAATTGGACCTGTCAAACTGTTGACCGAGAGATCGTACTCTGAGTCTTGAAGAATTTGAGATAGTAGCGGAGATAAAAACACTCAGATTGTTATTTTCACAAACAATATACTCTAGGCTGCGCATTCTACGGCCTAAATCTGATGGTAGACGACTTGAAAGCCTGTTATTGTTAAGTGCTAGTATCTGCAGTGCTGACATGTTGAAAATACTTGTAGGGATCAAACCAGTTAACTCGTTCCCAGGTAGTGACAGCACTTTTAGTTTCTTAAGATTACCTAGCTCCATTGGTATCTCTCCCTGTCAAGTGGGGCTAAAATATGAGTACCAATTTGGCGGAATAGAAAAGGAAGAAAATTTTAGATTTCTTATAATAAAATATCGTACTACCTTCAAGTGCTGTGCTCCAAGATATAACGTCGTAAGTGCTGTTAAGTTTGCTAGCTCTCTTGGTACAGTTCCGATGAACTCATTGGCAGACAATGACATGATTTGAAGCTTTCTGCATTTTCCTAAGGTTGGTGGAATGACGCCATCTAGGGAGTTGTCTGAGAGGTAAAGCCCTTCCAAGTTCGGAAGATGGTCACATATAGTTGTTGGAAGCTTACCAGTAAGATTGTTGCTGGTAAGAGCAATAACTTGAATTGTTGTAATGTTAAAGATAGATGGTGGTATAAAGCCGGTAAGCTGGTTAAGTTCCAGGTTCAAAATATTCATGCAACGAAGATCACCAAGTTCTCGAGGGATCTCTCCTACGAGAAAATTTTCCTTTATTCTCAACACTTCCAACTTTGTCAGATTGGAAAGTGAAGATGGTATTTCCCTGAAAATTGGTTCCTCGAAAGGAGCGTAATGCGAAGGTTTGGTAACAAACTTAAAAATGATGGAATGACACCAGTAAAATTATTGCTTGTGACATTAATCAGTTTCAACCTATGCAAATGAACCCACTCTTCTGGCAACTGTCCATGGAAAGTGTTGTTATTGATGTCGAGGGAAACGAGAAATGAGAGATTTCCAAGGTGTGGTGGAATGGTACCATGAAGTTGCATGCTTGAAATGTCTAAAGCTGCGACTCTATGGTGGCGAGGCTGCAAGTGATTCCAATCCAGTTGCATACTGGGCTGGAAGAAGACCAGTTGGTTGCTAAGATGTTGTTAGGATTAGAAGAAATGTGAGATTTCAAGGCTAGAAGAGCAGCTTCATCAGTGCTGATATTGGGAACAGTAGACAGTGAAGTATGGACATGAAGCAGAAGGAAAACTGCAAGAGCAAAAGAGACGATTGCAACTTCTGTCCATAACTATAACAAGCAGGCTTCTCCTTTTCCTAAAACAAGAATAAACAATGCAAGATCTTGGATGATCTATTTAATGATATCAAATTCACAGGATAACAATATACTGTAGTTAGTCTTTGGAGTGTCAATATTGAGTGGAAGTCAGTCAACCACTGAGGGGATATTTTTGCCTGGTTTTGAGTTGTGGCCACATTCTGTCTCCATTTTGAGTGGAATTCAGTCAACTAGTGGACAAAACACTTAGAAATGAAGTTCAACTGTTATTGAGTGGTAGTGAGTCAACTTATGGACCTATACATACTTGAAAATGACACAAATGTTATTCCAACACAAATAAATTACTGTATATTTTAGAACAGGGGGGCTGCATTATAGGGGACTGGAAAAGTGGAAAAATGGCATTGGCGACCCGACATGTCTTTATGGGACGTGCCAAAAGTGTAAACCAGGAAGTCCTATTCTTTCTGGTCACTCTTGGCGTTGCATTTACAAGTTGAATATCAGGAAAATTCTTTAAAAAAATGAAGAGCAGCGAAGACAACTTGGTAAATATCAACAAAGAAATGGGACTTTGAAACTAAACTTGATCCAATTTCCCATTTGAAATAGAAGCTGCTGCTGCGGCAGAATCTGCTGGTAAGCAAGTGGATTCAAACTGTGCTACTTCACTATTGTATACACTTTCATATATAGCATAATCTAATTTATCTCTTACCTTATCTTTAACTGGAAATTCATAATTTGATTCTCTAACAATAATATGCATATAAATAATTGTAAAAAAATAATCCAGGTAGCATATTCAACTGAACCCGGTCGCGCACACACAGGTCTGCCCATGAGAATAAGGTGTATATGAAAAGTTCTTGCTTTCATTCATACTTTAAAGGTGATGGATAAGTAGATGAAATCTCTCAGCTTCTCTATTTTTAGTTTGTTAGACCTCAATAACAGTTCCATCTTACACTATAAATGCAATTTAACTGGCTATAGTACGTAGATTAAGTAGCGCAAATAATATAGGTAATCAAGCATCAATCTTGAGCCGATGGCTTAATTCCACCTAGTGGCGACTGTTGACAAACTGGAGCCTGATCTTCTTGAGTGTTGAAAGAGTATCTTCCATACTAATTCTTGCATCAGGTGTCACCAAAGTGCAGCTCAAAGCTAATTCCATGATAGATAACATACACTGCATCTTTGTCTTGGTTTGCGACTCCCCTCGCTGCACTAAATTAGCATCCACCACCTTATGAATTCCACTTGGAAAAGAATCACTAACCCACTGTCGTATGCTCAAGTCTCCAGTGAACATTTCATCACTTGGTCGCATTCTTGTAAACGTCTCCATCATCAGGATGCCAAAACTATAGACATCGCAGCTTGTGGATACTATTCCATCTTGGCCATACTCTGCAAATAGTCGAAAATAATTAGAAGAGCTTCCTTACTATCTAGGAATATTCTAAAACTGTGCTTACCAATCTATATCCAAGGGAAAGAATTAATGTTTTGGGTACTCTAAGGATATGAGGAAGCTTTAAAAGTTATAATACCTGGAGCAATGTATCCAATGGTTGCAATTGTCCTAGTTTGAACAAAAGTGTCTCCTGCACCTAACAATTTTGCAATGCCAAAATCACTGACATGGCCAACCATATCTTGATCTAGCAAGACATTGCTCGGCTTCAAGTCACAATGCACCACTGATGTTGAATAGCCACTGTGGAGATAGTCCATTGCAGATGCAACATCTATCATTATATCTAATCTCTGCAACATGTCTAAGAAAAAGTTATGAGAGTATAGCCATTTTTCAAGTGTCCCATTCGGCATGTATTCCAATACTAATGCTCTGAAATCTAGGTTGGAGCAACTAGTGATGACTTTAGTAAGATTTCGATGGCGGAGGTTTCTTAGCATCTCACATTCTGTGTCAAAACTTTTGAATGCACCCTCTAATTGCACATTGAAAACCTTTGCTGCCAAAAGTGTACCATCCTTAAGTATCCCTTTATAGACCATGCTGAAACTCCCATTACCAAGCAAGTTGCTTTCACTAAATCCTTCTGTTGCTTGTTCAAGTTCATAATAGGAAATTCTTTCATGCCCATTTACCAGAGACACATCTGCTTGACCTGCATTCTTCTTTTTCTTTCGCAATCTTAAGAATACATATGCAAGGGCTAATGCAAGAAAAAGCAGGCCCACTCCCAGAGGGACGTACAAAACCAAGATTGTCTTCTTCCTCTTTGACCTCTTGGTAGATTTGATGACACACGGTGACACATGAAACATAGAATCACCACAGAGAGCAATATTGGACAAGAAAGACTGACTTGTGAAATTTGCAAAAGGACCTCCAGTGGGAATCTCTCCACTGAGTTTATTAAATGAGAAATTCAAGTATTTCAGATACACAAGAGTTTCTAATGACTTTGGAATTTCACCACTAAGATTGTTAAAAGACAAATCCAAGACTTCCAAGGCCAACATTTTGCCAAATGAATCCAGAATAGGCCCGTTTAATATATTATGTGCTAGAGAAAGTTTAACCAATTTATCAAGACCCCCTAAAGTGTTAGAAATCTTACCAGAAAAATTATTTTTTGATAGATCAATGAGTGTTGCAGCCTTTAAATTTCCAATCTCTAGAGGAATTTGTCCACTTAATAGATTGGATGAAACATTGAACTCTATCAAATCTTTAAGGCTCCCCAAGCTTGTAGGTAATCCTGAATTTAGCCTGTTGTAAGCTAAATAAAGATTCCTCAATCTGGTAACGTTCCCTAAGCATGCTGGCACTGATCCAGAAAGATGATTTTCTGACAAGTCTAGTGCACCAAGACTCTTTAAATTGCAGATAACATTTGGTATGGTTCCTTCTATCTTGTTTCCATATAGGTAAAGTTCTTGAAGTTTTAACATGTCTTGGACAGTTTTTGGAATATGTCCAGCCAACTCATTGTTTTGCAGACTCATCCTTGTCATTCCAGTAAGATTACCAATTTCTTCAGGAATGATGCCCTTCAGTTTACAACCCTGTCCTTCAAAAATTTGCATAGCAGAAAAATTTCCAACTGATGCAGGAAAAACATCATCTAACGGATTCTCAGCAAAACTGAGAACCCTTAATTTCCTACAGATTGTTAAAGATGTCAGGAAACTCATTGCTGAATCACTGGAAAAATCATTCCATTGCAAGTTCAGCATCTCAAGATATTCTAAGTTACCAAGTGACTCAGGAATTGGGCCTGTGAAACTATTGATTCCGAGATCAAGACCTCTAAGTCTTGAAGAATTTGAGATAGAAGCAGGGATAAAACCACTCATATGATTATATGCACAATTAAATTTTTCTATGCTGGACATTCCATGGCCTAAATCTGATGGTAGAGTACCTGAAAGCCTGTTTTGTTCAAGTGCTAGGTTCTGCAGTGCTGACATGTTGAAAATGCTTGCAGGGATAGAACCAGTAAACTCATTCTGGTATAATGACAGTGTTTGTAGTTTCTTAAGATTACCTAACTCCACAGGTATCTCTCCTATCAAGTGGGGAAAATATGAGTATCAATTTGACGGAAGAGAAAAAAAGCAAACTTCAAATTTCTTGTAAGGAAATATCATACTACCTCCCAATTGCTGTACTCCAAGATCTAATTCTGTAAGAGCTGTCAAGTTGGCTAACTCTCTTGGTACAGTTCCAATGAACTTATTTTTAGACAATATCAAGATATCAAGCTTTCTGCATTTTTCTAAATTTGGTGGAATAACGCCATCTAGGTAGTTGTTTGAGATGGCAAGCACTTCCAAGTCTGGAAGATGGTCGCATATAGTTGTTGGAAGCTTACCAGTAAGATTGTTGCTGGTAAGAATAATCTTTTGCATTGTCGTAATGTTAAAGATTGATGGTGGTATAGAGCCAGTAAGCTGGTTCTCTTGCAGGTATAACGAAGTCAGGTAACGAAGAACACCGAGTTCTTGAGGGATCTCTCCTGTCAAGTCGGGGAAATATATGAGTACATTCAGCAGCGAGAGAGTAAAAAGGAAGAAGATTTATGATTTCTCTTAAGGAAATATCATACTACCTTCCAAGTGCTGTCCTCCAAGAGCTAATCCTGTAAGAGATGTTAAATTGCCTAACTCTTTCGGTACAGTTCCAGTGAACTCATTATTAGACAATGACAAGATTTGAAGCTTTATGCATTTTTCTAGGTTTAGTGGAATAATGCCATCTAGGATGTTGTTTGAGAGGTAAAGCCCTTCTAAGTTTGGAAGATGGTCGCATATAGTTGTTGGAAACTTACCAGTAAGATTGTTTTTGGAAAGAGCAATGATTTTCATTGTTGTAATGTTAAAGATTGATGGTGGTATAGGGCCTCTAAGCTGGTTATCTTGCAGATCTAGGATAGTCATATAACGAAGATCACCAAGTTCTCGAGGGATCGCTCCTTTGAGATAATTTCCAGACATACTCAACTCTTTCAGCTGTGTTAGATTGGAAAGGGAAGATGGAATTCCTCCGAAAAACTGGTTTCCGAATAGGTAAACAAAGCGAAGGTTTGGTAACAAACTTAAAAATGATGGAATAGTACCAGTGAAGTTATTTTTTGAGCAACGAAACATTTTCAACCTCTGCAAACGAGCCAATTCTTCTGGAAACTCCCCATGGAAATTGTTGTTGCTGATGATGAGGGAAGTGAGAAATGAGAGGTTTCCAAGGTGTGGAGGAATAGTACCATGAAGTTGCATGCTTGAAATGTCCAAAGCTGCGATTCTATGGTGGCGAGAGCTGCAAGTGATTCCAATCCAGCTGCAAACTGGGCTAAAAGAAGACCAATTAGTTGCTAAGATGTTGTCAGGATCAGAAGAAGAAATATGAGATTTCAAGGCTAGAAGAGCAGCTTCATCAGTGCTGATATTGGGAAACTTAGCCAGTGAAGTATGGTAATGAAGCAGAATGAAAACTGCAAGAGCAAAGAGAAGATTGCAACTTTTGTCCATAATTATAAGAAGCAGGTTTTTCCTTTTCCTAAAACAAGAATGAACGATGCAAGATCTAGGATCTGATATCAAATTCACAGGAATCAGGATACCAACATACTGTTGTTAGTCTTTGGAGTGTCAATATCGGAGTGGAAGTCAGTCAACCTCTGATGGGATATTTTTGACTGGTTGTGAGTTGTGGCCACAGGTCTGTTTCCGTTTTGACTGTAAGTCAGTCAACTAATTGACTAAACACTTGAAAAATGATGTTCAAATTTTATTGAGTGGAAATGAATAAATTTGTAGACTAAACAAGTTTGAAAATGAAGTCCAAATGTTATTCAACTTAAATTATATTTCTTGAACAGAGGTGCTGCATTATTGAGGACTGGAAAATGGCATTTGGCGAGCCGACCCTACATGCATTTATGTGATGTGCCAAAACCCTCAACCAGGAAGTTCTATTCTATCTGGTCACTGGTGGAGTTGCATTTAAAGTTGACAGGAAAATTCTTTAAAAACATGAAGAGCAGAGAAGACAACTTGGTAAATATGAACCAAGAAATGGGATGTTAACACTAAACTTGATCCAATGAGCCAACTCTTCTGGCAACTCTCCATAGAAAGTGTTGTTACTGATGTCGAGTGAAACAAGAAATATGAGATTTCCAAGGTGTGGAGGAATGGTACCATAAAATTGCATGCTAGAAATGTCTAAAGCGACGACTCTATGGTGGCGAGAGCTGCAAGTGATTCCAATCCAGCTGCAAACTGCGCTAGAAGAAGACCGATTGGTTGCTAAGATATTGTTAGGATCAGAAGAAAGAAATGTGAGATTTCAAGCAAGAAGGTCAGCTTCATCAGTGCTAATATTGGGAAATGTAATTGTAGCCAGCGAAGTATGGTGATGAAGTAGAATACAAACTGGAAGAGCAAAGAGAAAATTGCAACTTCCGCCCATAGCTAAAGCTGCCAGGTTTTTCTTTTTCCTTGTTGAGCTAGAACAAGAATGGATGAGGCAAAGAAATGATGCTAGATATTTGATCAATTTAGATCTATTTCATCTACTCTCAGAAATAGTAAAACTCTAGCATGGAGTCTTCTCCGTTTAATGGGCCTTATGCAGAACGGCCGCAATGCGAATACTGGGTGGAAAACCAAAAAAAAAACAAGGGGGAAAGAAAGTCAAACAAATCCTGCTCCGCTTGCCATATACCCTACAAGAAATGCCAAATTAGCTGTGTCAGATAAAGACGGCTGCAGCATGTTGCTATAGCTATACTAACGAAATCAGAAGACTTTTGTTGTGTGATATATAGGTATAGTATATGGTGATAATGCTTTTTAAATGAATCATGAATCGTGCTTCTGCTTTATAGACTTCCTGCATTTTTCTTTGGGGTAGTTGCGTGATTTGCTACCAATATAGTGTCTTTCCATCTCTTGTTCTCTTTGGTTAGAGTGTCAATTTTGAGTACTACAATTTGTATTAGAAAGTTGTCAACTTTTTCCCCAACCCCCAACCCAACCATTTCTGATTGAGGAGGACGGGGGAGACCTATTCAATATGACATCTGAACGGCTGCTAGCTGCACTATTGATTGTGGAAGTTTATTGCATTCTCGGAAGTGCAGTAAAGAGTTCTTTGCACTTTGCACTTTGCACTCTTATAGTCACTGCATTAAGCTCTGAAAACAACATTATATTCGCATAGACAATCATCAGTACAGAGTTCACTTTAATCCAACATATGAAAAGAACATTTTGCACCATTATAACTCTTTACCAAGTGTAGAAGCAGATTTCAGCAAACTGGACTCCGTTCAAGTCCAAGAAAATTGATAGCACAAATAAGTGGATGATGAAGAAGAAAACGTCGATTGATATTACATGTAGTTACATGAAAACTCAACTCAAAAGACTCGGGAAAATTTATCAAAAGTATATATTTTACAACGGGAATGAAGAGCTGCAGAGCAGGGGAGAATGAAAACAGAACTGTTGTACAGCGATTGCATGTTTACCTCTTTCTTACCTGAGCCATGACAGATTTAAGCATTGGACTATAACTAGGAATAGCAATATTTGACCTGTATATTGTTCATTGTCAATAACTCACCTGGTTACCTCTTTCTTATCTGAGCAGTGAAGAATTTAGCCATTGGACTAAAACTAAGAATAGCACTCTTTGACCCATCCATTACTCAAATGGTCACTCTAATATCCAAAATTACCTACTATGGTCATCTTTCTTTGGGTTATAACGGCAAAATCACTTAACTATGCCTGTAGCACTCAGAAGGTCACTCAACAAGTTTTCTCAAACTTTCAATAGCCAAATACCTATTTTACCCTCTATTATCATCTTTTATCTTCTTTTTATTTTTTTTACTTTTTAATATTATGATTTTTCTCTTTTTAATTTATATTATGGACTTACCTATAGAATAAATAAATTTATTTATAAATTAAAAAAATAAACAAAGTATTTAAACATATATAATGTTGGAATAATAAAACATTGAGCATAGTAAAAAAAAATTAATTAGAACAATTTATTTGTAATAATAATTTTGATATTAACAACAAAAACTCAAAAATTTATTTACACAATAGAGAATAAAATAAAATAAGGTTTTATAATATATATTCCATGCATGTAATATAAAAAATAATTATTTACAATAAATATATTTTTATAATATACATTGTATATTCTTGAATATCATGCTCAATTATATTATCATTCCGACATTATATATGCTATAAAACTAATTTTTTTATTTTATAAATAAAATTTATTTGTACTATACGTAAGTCTATAATGTAGATTAAAAAGAGAAAAAAAAATCATAATATTAAAAAGTTAAAAAAGAAGAGGATAAAAGTTGATAATTTAGAGGGTAAAACAGGTATTTGGCAATCAAAAGTTTGAGAAATTTGGTTGAGTGACCTTTTGAGTGCTATAGGCATAGTTAAATGACTTTTCTGTTACAAACGAAAGAAAGAAGACTTTACTAGATAATTTTGAATAGTTGAATGACCATTTAAGAGCCCGTTTGGACATAAGAATTTTTTCACTTTTTTCGAAAAAATTTCACTTTTTTTCGAAATCAGTGTTTGGCCATAAAATTTTCAATTTTCACTTGAAGATGAATTTTGAAATTTTTCGAAAATTTGAAAAACTCCAAAAAGCTATTTTTTGTAATGAAACAATAAAGAAGAATATTGCAAAGAGAGAGAGAATTCTTATTAATTTTGGGATGAATTACAATGGAATAAAAACCCTCTATTTATAGGGAAATAGTGACTTAGCCACCAATAATAATCCCTAAAATCTCTCTAAAGTATAGACATTCACCTTAAATACAATTCTATTTATAACACTCCCTCTTGAATGTCTATTCAACAAATAATGTGCCTCGTGAAAACCTTAACTAAATAAAACCCGGTGGGAAAAAATTTCAAGAGAAGGAAAAAGAGTACACATGTTTGAAATACGCCTTTTGGTTGCCTCATTAAAACCTTGCAAGGAAAACCCAGTGAGACAAAACCTGTAAGGGAAAAAGAGTACAACGCGTATTAACTACCCCTGATGAGAGCATCAATCCACATCCTTGAGCCTTTGCATCCCAATCTTGTACACTAATTTTTTGAAGGTTGATGTCGGTAGAGATTTAGTGAACAAATCAGCCATATTATCACTTAAACGATTTTGTTGCACATTGATATCACCATTCTTTTAAAGATCATGTGTAAAAAATAACTTTGGTGAAATGTGCTTTGTCCTATCTCATTTTATGAATCTTGCCTTCAATTAGGCTGTGCATGTTGCATTGTCTTCGTACAAAATCGTGGGTAGTTTGTCACACTTCAAACCACATTTGTGTCAAATAAGATGTATTATAGACCTCAACCTCACACATTCTCGACTTGCTTCATGAATAGCAATTATCTTACTATGATTAGATAAAGTAGCCACGATTGATTGCTTAGTCGATCGCCAAGATATGACAGTGCCTCCAAATTTAAACACATAGCCTGTTTGAGATCAAGCTTTGTGTGGGTCAGATAAATACCCAGCATCGGCATAACCAACAATATCGAAACTGCAATTATTGCCATAAAATAAGCCTATATCTGTAGTCCCTTTTAGATACCGCAATATGTGTTTGGTTCTATTCCAATATTTCCTCATAGGAGCAGAGCTATATCTTGCTAAAGCATTAACTGAAAAAGTTATGTCAGGCCTTGTAATATTAGTGAGATACATTAGTGCACCAATTGCACTAAGATATGGTACTTCAGGACCAAGTAGCTCATCATTCTTTTCTTGAGGTCGGAACGGATCCTTATTCACATTAAGTGATCGAACAACCATCGGAGTAATTAATGGATGTGCTCCATCCATGTAAAACCGTTTCAATACCTTTTCTGTGTAGGCAGATTGATGAACAAAAATCCCATTTGCCAAATGTTCAATTTACAAATCGAGACATAATTTTGTCTTTCCGGGATCTTTCATCTCGAATTCATTCTTTAAATAATTAATTGCCTTTTGGAGTTCTATAAGAGTTCCAATAAGGTTTATAGCATCGACGTATACGGCAAGTACAACAAATTCCGATGTTGTTTTCTTTATAAAAACACATGGACAAATGGCATCATTTATATAACCTTCCTTTAATAAATACTGACTAAGACAATTATACCACATTCGTCTTGATTGCTTAAGACCATACAAAGATCTTTGCAATTTGATTCAAAGCATTTCCCGAGACATTGAATTATGTGTGCCAGACATTTTAAATCCCTCGGGAATTTTCATGTATATCTCATTATCAAGTGAACCATAAAGGTAGGCGGTAACCACATCCATTAAATGCATGTCAAGCTTTTCATGACAACAAAACTAATGAGATAACGAAATGTAATTGCATCTATAACAGATGAATATGTCTCTTCATAATCGACACCAGGCCTTTGTGAAAATCCTTGTGCAATGCCTTATATCTTTGTACCTCATTTTTCTCATTTCTCTTACGTACAAAGACTCATTTATAGCCAACAAGCTTAACATCATTAGGTGTTTGAACTGTAGGTCCAAAAACTTCACGTTTCGCAAGTGAATTCAATTTAGATTGGATTGCTTCTTACCATCTTGGCCAATCACATCTTGGTCGAATTCCAATCGATTCAAATTCGTCTCGATATCGATTGGGTTTATTGATAATTCCTTATTTTCTTGAGTCTCAGGCTCAGTGATTTCCTCATGAATCTCAAGATTGGTTAAATCATGAGTTTCTTTATGAGATTCTTTCGTAGTTTCATTTTCATCATTTAATTTTCTTTTTCTAGGATTTCGATCCTTAGAACCCAATGGTCTGTCACGCTTTAGGCGTGCTTTTGATTCATTGGCTTTGACAGTAGAAGATTGTCCATCAGGGACATCAATACGGATTGGAACATTCTCTGCAGGGATATGTGATTTTGTTATCCTTTTCAGATCCATAAATGCGTCTGGCATTTGATTTGCTATTTTTTTGCAAATGAATAATCTTTTGCACCTCTTTTTTTTTATGAATAGAGGCACATGGATCAAGATGAGACAATGATGGATTTTTTCACAAAATTTCTTGTTTGGTTTCACCAATTTCTCCCCCTAATTTTGGGGAAAGTGTCTCATTGAATCGACAATCTGCAAATCGAGCAGTGAATAAATCTCCGGTTAATATTTCGAGGTAGCAAATAATGGAGGGAGATTCAAACCCAACGTATATTCCTAACCTTATTTGAGAACCCACCTTGGTGCGATATGGCTGTGGTACAGGCACATATAATGCGTATCCAATTTTTTTTTAAATGGGATATATTAGGTTCATGACCCAAAATTAATTGTAACAGGGAATATTTATGATAATTTGTCGGTCTGAGACAAACTAGCATTGCTGCGTGCAAAATGGCATGACCCCAAACAGAAGTGGATAACCTCATTTTCATGAGTAACGGTCTTGCTATCAATTGCAGACATTTAATCAAAGACTCTGCAAGGCCATTTTAAGTATGGACATGAGCTACAGGATGTTCCACTTTTATTCCAATTGATAAGCGATAATCATTAAATGCTCGGGATGACAACTCACTATTATCAAGTTGAATAGACATAATAGGATTATCAGAAAACTGTGCCAGTAATCAAATGATTTGTGTCATTAATTTTGTAAACGCTAGGTTGCGAGATGACAATAGGCACACATGAGACCATCTAGAAGATGCATCTATTAAGACCATAAAATATCTAAACGACCCACTAGGTGGGTGAATAGGTCCACAAATGTCCCCTTGTATACGTTTCAAAAACGCAGGGGACTCAATCCCAACCTTTGTTGGTGATGGTTTAATAATTAACTTGCCTTGATAACAAGAAGTGCAAGAAAATTCATTATTTAAAAGAATATTTTAAATTCTTTAATGGATGCCCATTTGAGTTTTCTATAATTCGTCTCAGCATAATTGATCCAAGATGTTCCAATCGATCATGCAAAAGTACAAATGTATTGGAATCGCGAACCTTTTGATTTACGGTAGAATATGCCTCAATTGTACTAATTCTTGTCAATACATGCCACAAAATAAAGATGAGAACTTCTCAATAACCCTTTTCTGGACAGAGACATTCTTGGTAACGACGAGATATTCAAGATTATTCTCATCTATTGTCTCAATATGATATCCATTTTGGCGGATATCTTTAAAACTCAACAAGTTCCTCTTGGACTTGAGGAGAACATTAAATTCTCTATGATAAGTATTGTTCCCCTAGACAGAGTTATAATAGCTCTTCCAGAGCCTTCAATTAGATTACTACTACCAGAAATTGTAGTAACATATGCCTTACATATACTTAAATGAGAGAAATATTTCTTCTCTTTGAATATTGTTTGTGTTGTACATGAATCAACTAAATAAATTTTTGTTACAGTTGAACTTTGATCCAAATTTGTTTTAAGAGATATCCATATTTGCCGCAAACCTAAATGAAGTAAGCAACTTATTATATATAAATGAACAAGGATTTGCTGTTAAATTCCCTAAAGGCAAAGATCATGTTCTAGTACACTTTATAACCCACAATCTGGTTGGATCAATTTCACCTTAACATCGTTTGAGTAATAAATATTAATTAAAAATTCAATAGTACAAAACATTTGTATTGTTACGTATGTGTTCTTAAACACAAATCTTTGCAAAATGTACTACATTATATTTTCCCGATACCATAATTTAATTACCAGTTCAAACACCACAATTACAATAGTAAGCTTAGCATACCACAGTGTTCATATTGTATCAACAACCACTTAATTAAGTAATATCAAATAATAATAATTATTTAAAACGAATACTAGAACTATATTTAATCAAAATGAACTAACACTATCCCATAAAATAAATAATACTAATTGATACTAATGACTACTACTCATGTAAAGAACTATAGTTACATTATGTTTATTCACTAGCTACTACGAATAGGCAAAAACAAAAACTAAACTACCAATCATCTTTAACCACGGATCCATCACTGATCAAGTGGTCTATTTTTCCAGCAGAATGCTCAAAGAAGTCTACTACATCCAAGTGGTGATGTCCCATTCATTGTCAGAGATAAAATTAGCTTCAGGGCCTTTATTCTTTAGAGATGCTTGATAAAGCTCAACCAAATGTCTTGGTGTACAATAAATATTTGTCCAATGCCCTTTTCCACCGCAACGATAGCATTCAGTTTCTGAACCCTTTACCTATGGATGTTCATCTTTCCCTTTCCACTTTTGGTGGTTATTTTTCTTTGGAGGATGATTAACACCAGGAAAATTTCTTCCTTGGCTACGACCATGGCCACGACCATGGCCACGAATAGGGTCATGACCTTTTCCACGCTTAGCGTACTGGAAATATATCTCATTCACCTTAGGCAATGGTGAGACCCAGTGGGTCGATTTTCGTGATTTCTCATGAGCAAGTCGTTGTTTCGTTCAGCTATAAGGAGAAGATAAATCAACTCAAAGTACTTCTTGAAACCTTTCTCTCGATACTACTGTTGCAAGACCATATTGGAGGTATGAAACGTAGTGAACGTTTTTTCAAGCATATCATAGTTAGTGATACTATCTCCACGGAGTTTTAATTTAGAAGTAATTCTGAGCATCGCAAAACTGTATTCAGAAACAGACTTAAAGTCTTGAGCCTTAGATGAGCCCAATCACATAATGCTTGTAGAAATGTGAGCAATTTTAAGTTGTCATATCTTTCCTTTAAGCCCTTCCACAAAACAAGTGGATCTTTGATTGTGAGATATTCTATTTTCAACCCTTCATCTAGGTGATGGCGCAAGAAAATCAAGGTCGTAGCACAGTTTGGGCAGATGCTTTATTCTTGTCTTTAATGGCATCTCCAAGACCCATTGCATCTAAATGGATTTCAGCATCCAACACCCATGTCATATAGTTCTTGTCCGAAATTTCAAGGGCAACAAACTTTCGTTTCATACTATCAGTCATAATTAAAAGAGAAGAAAAATAATACTTTAGTCTTCTCAAAGAGCTTCTTGAGATGGTAGAGTCTCGTGCTGATAACGTGTAATGAAACAATAAAAAAGAATATTGCAAAGAGAGAGAGAGAATTTTTATTAATATTGGGATGAATTACAATGAAATAGAACCCTCTATTTATAGGGAAAAAGTGACTTAGCGACCAAGTAATAATCCCTAAAATCTCTCTAAAATATAGATATTCACCTTAAATACAATTCTATTTATAACATTTTTCAAAATTTTAACTCACAAAACTTCAAAAATAACCCAAAATTATATTCATGTCCAAACACAACTCTAATTTTCAAATACCATTTTCACTTGAAAAAATAACTTTTTTTTTTGGAATTTTACCATTCTTGTGTCCAAATGCCCACTAAGTAATGTGCTCTTTAGATTTATCTACAAAATGCCTATCTCTTCTAAATGGTTGTTCAAGATTTGCTACTATTACAGTCCAAGATCACTGGAGATAGCTTGGGAAAATAAATGCTAGGAAAGAAAATAACATTTGAACAGTTCCTCGTAGATCTTCGTGACTTTTGATGTTTCTAACATTTTTCTGAGAAACATGCTTTGAAAATTTATATGGTCAGTCAAAAATCAAGCACTTCTATCAACATCTCAATTCAAAAACTTCTGACTTTATCTCCAGATATTTGTTTCATTTATGTTTAGTGTGCATGCAACTCTAATATTTCTGATCTTTCAAGCTTTAACGTTACAGACTTTTCATGGCCAGTGTGAAAGAAAGATTAATCAAACGGATGACAACCTCAGAAAGAAACTCAAAGTTGACTAATTGTTTCTTCTTAAAATCTAGTGATGCAAAATCACCAGCAGACTTAATGTTCTTGTTCAGAAGAAAAGTCCACTCGTTTCTGTAGAAAGTAGGTGTGATGTTCCTGAAAAAATGGTTCTTAACTTTCTATAAGTTAATCCTAGAAAGCATGAATATCCAATGACTTCAAAACACATATTTGTGAAGATACTCTTGCAAAGTGTAATGGAGAAAGGTTGTATTCATCTTGCTTTTGTACTTTTGCTGCTTCAGAAAATGAATACTTGTTTGTCAATTGTTAATATCACTACTGATCAAACAGCATTTCTTACCTTGCGATCTCAATTTTCTTTATACGATTCCCACCACCTCTTAGCAAGAAACTGGTCCACTTTTACCCCAGTCTGTAGTTGGATTGGTGTTACTTGTGGCTCTCGCCACCAAAGAGTCACTGCCTTAAATCTTTCAAGTACGAACCTTAAAGGAATGGTTCCGCCACAACTTGGAAATCTCTCGTTTCTCATTTCCCTAGATATCAGAAACAATAGCTTCTATGGGAGTTTGCCTGAGGAGTTGGCTCGTTTGAGGAGATTGAAAATGATCAATGTCATGAATAACAACTTTACTGGTGCAATCCCATCATTTTTCGGCCTGTTACCAAACCTTCATTCCTTGTACCTCTCGTTTAACCAATTTTCGGGTAATATCCCTCCATCCCTTTTTAATATAACAAAGCTAAAGGATTTAGGACTACGAGGGAATTTTCTTGGTGGAGAAATTCCTCAAGAGATCAGTAGACTTTGTTGCCTGACTTTCATAGACCTGCAAGATAATAAGCTTATAGGCTCTATACCACCTCTTATGTTTAACCAGTCATCACTTCAACAGATTGGTCTAACAAAGAACAATCTTTATGGGAAACTTCCTGGAAATATATGTGACAATCTTCCAAATTTAGAGGCACTTGCGCTTTCAAGCAATCGGTTTGATGGCTTGATTCCTCCAAATTTGCAGAACTGCTCAAAACTTCAAATTTTATCATTGTCTCAAAACGATTTCACTGGAACCATACCGACAGAGATCGGGAACTTAACTATGCTGACAGCACTACAGCTTGGAGTTACCTACTTGAAAGGTATTATTTTCTTATGTTCATCTAGCAAGACATGCAAGTGCTTTTCAAGCATATATTTTCCCTCGAAGCATCTAAAATGGGATTCATCAATTTCGCGTGCTATTTAGTTTCAAGAGATGTCTTTCTATTTCTCCACATGCATTTTGGATGTTTAGTTAATTTTCATTTTTGTCCCTTTTCTTCATTGCCACTTCAATTAAATTCAGTCACTTGTGTGTTATTGAATTTCCTAATTTGGCAGGTGAAATACCAATGGAGATTGGATATCTTCAAAAGCTCCAAATATTCGGATTGTATCAAAATAGGCTGAGTGGTTCAATTCCAGCGAGCATTTTCAACATTTCATCCCTCCAAATCTTGACCATTGTGGATTGTCAGCTTTCAGGGAGTCTCCCATTAAATGTAGGCCAAGGGACACCAAATCTCAAAGAAATTTATTTGGGAATAAATAATCTCAGTGGCCTCTTCCCTGCTTCAATCTCTAATGCATCAAAACTCATTGCTCTAGACCTTTCAGAAAACAGCTTTTCAGGCTCCATTCCTAATTCCCTAAGTAAGTTAGAATTCCTTCAACTTCTACAGTTAGGGAAAAACAAGTTGATCAACCAGAATCCCTCTTCAGAATTAACCTTCCTGACTTCACTGACAAGATGTCGAAATCTAAGAGAACTGGTCATTGGTCCAAATCCCTTGAATGGCATTCTTCCGGCTTCTATTGGTAATTTCTCGAGCTCTCTAGAAGAAATCTCTGCACCCTTGTGCAAACTCAGCGGCATTATACCAGAAGAAATTGGAAACCTAACAAATGTAATTAGCATATCACTATTTGACAATGATTTGACAGGGTTCATCCCAAAAACTGTTAGAGGTTGGCAGAAGCTTCAAAGATTTCTTATACAAAGTAACATGATAAGTGGGACTATTCCAGATGAAATTTGCTCTTTACAAAATATTGGAGATCTGAGTGTTAGGCGAAATAAAATTTCAGGTCCATTACCGTCGTGTTTGGGGAACCTTACTAGTTTGAGAAATCTTTATTTAGCTTCCAACAGATTGAACTCCAGTTTACCTGAGAGCCTGTGGAGCCTTCAAGATCTATTGATACTTGATGCAGCATCAAATTCATTTTCTGGTGTTCTGTCTCCCATAATTGGAAATCTAAAGGCTGTCACAAACATTGAATTGTCATACAATGACTTTTCAGGCATGATTCCTAGCACGATGGGAGGTCTACAAAAATTGATTAGTTTTTCTCTATCACACAACAGAATAGATGGCCCCATTCCAGAGTCTTTTGGGAAATTGTTAAGCTTGGAATTCTTGAATTTGAGTTATAACAATCTAACTGGTGAAATACCAAAGTCCTTAGAAGCTCTTGTGTACCTCAAATACCTTAATGTTTCCTTCAATAAACTCAGCGGAGAAATTCCATCTGGTGGTCCTTTCGCAAACTTCACCAATCAGTCGTTTGTGTCTAATCATGCATTATGTGGTGTATCAAGGCTCCAAGTGCCACCATGTCAAGTCAAGTCTCCGCGAAGGGCGAGGAGAAAAAGAGTGTTTTTCTCGATCCTGTATAGTCTTTTGGGAATAACATCAGTATTTGTTGCATTAGCCGTTGGATTTCTTATTTTAAGAAGAAGAAATAGAAATGAGCCATCAGGATTAACTGATCAGGTATCATCCATGAGGGCCTATGAAAGAATTTCGTATTATGAACTTCAACAAGCAACAAATGGATTCAGCGCGGACAATTTGCTTGGTATTGGGAGTTTTAGCAAGGTGTACAAAGGGGTAAAGGATGGAATGACATTCGCAGTGAAGGTATTCAACCTGGAACATGAAGGTGCATTCAAGAGCTTCGACACAGAATGTGAGATCATACGCAACCTTCGCCATAGAAACCTGACAAAAGTCATAACTTCTTGTTCCAACTCTAAGTTCAAGGCCTTAATATTGGAGTACATGCCAAATGGCACCCTTGACAAATGGTTACACTCTCATGACTTATTCTTAGACATGTTGCATAGGTTGGACATAATGGTAGATGTAGCATCTGCCTTGGACTATCTCCATAACGGTTATTCAGAGCCAGTGGTGCATTGTGATTTAAAGCCTAGCAACATTTTGCTAGATCAAAACATGGTTGGGCATTTAAGTGATTTTGGGATTGCGAAATTGTTAGTCGCAGAGGATAGTTTTAGACAAACTAACACTATTGGGACCATTGGATACATTGCGCCAGGTACTATATTTCTTATATTGCCTTTATCTTTCTCACATCATCATTTATCTGTCGAACTATTATGAAATACTTTGAACTGATGATTTCTCAGTTGTCGTTGCAGAGTATGGACAAGATGGACTTGTATCAACAAGTTGTGACGTCTACAGCTTTGGTATCTTGATGATGGAAACATTCACAAGGAGGAGGCCTAGTGATGAAATGTTTACTGGAGATTTGAGCCTAAAACAATGGGTAAACGACTCGCTTCCTTCTGGAGTTGCACAACTAGTGGATGCAGATTTGATGAGACCAAAGGAAGAACCTCTAAATGCAGAGATGCAATGCTTGGTTTCTGTCATGGAATTGGCTTTAAGCTGCACTTCAGTGTCACCAGGTGCAAGAATCAACATGAAAGAAGCTCTTTTGGCACTCAAGAAGATAAGAGTCACCAAGCTGAACATTGAAGTAAGGCTGAATCCAGAAAGTTCATTCCAATAGAATTTGGAGAAGGCTTGTTGTAATAAGAGTAGAATAAACAGAAAAACAAGCAACCTTTTGTTAGCAACCTTCTGTAAGCCTATTTTATTTATTTGTTAACAAGTCACCTTTATACATCCACCATGTGAATTGATTAGCATTATTTAATAATATGAAAGCAGGACTAAAGAAAGTTATGGTGAATGAAATATACAGAAAGCACATTTGGAAACAGAAACATGGCTCTAACAATTAGCATAACAGTTGGGGAAAAGAAAGAAATTACATAAAGTAAAAATACTTTAAAGGGGAATAATTTAGCTTGAAAACAACTTTGTACAAGAAAAACATCCTTCTAGCTAGTCAATCATGACTGACCTAATCCATAGCATTAGGACCAAAGCATCTCCTCCTAAGAGGGTTCCAAACCCATTGAACAAGAAACTTTCTCCCTTTCACTCCATGCAAATTGAAACCATTGCCCCATGAATCCTTATACACTTGCCCAACAAATCCACCACCTGCACCAGTCCCATAAACACCCAAGCATAAATCAGCAATCTCAATAGGTGCAATAGGATCATCCCCAGCATACCAAGCATTCACAAGAGGGTTACTTGAGACCTCAGCAAGCTCATGAGCTATCACACTGATCATCCCATCGACCCCCGGATCGCCATTTGGTGCCCCCATTAAGCTGTTTCCTCCATTTATTGTGCTTGGTGGTGGTTTCCCTGAATTCTTAGGCCAAGCAAAAGGATAAGCACAGAAACCAGGGCATTGTTTCCCACTATAACCTACCCAAGCATAAGGCACTGTCACTCCAAGAATTGATGGGAATGTGAAATAATGAAAACCACATACAGCTCTACAAAATTCTTGAACTTGAACATCATAAGATGTTAACACTAAGTAAACTCCATTCCTATAATTCAAAGGTAGAGATTTTGGGTTTGATCTGACTGCATTTTTAATCACATATTGCATAGATAATCTGCTAAGGTACTTTCCTTGTGAGTACTTGAAATCAAAGAATTCACCAGAAAGTAAAATGGTTGAGATGTTTTGGCCAGTTTGATCTGTGTAAAGTCGAACGGTTCGCCACCAATCAGCAGCAGAAGGGTGAGGTGCATAAGAAGAAGAAAATGAGTTGAGAAAGTCTCTAATGGTGGCTTGATGAGAAGGGTTCCATTGGCCATACCATATTACATAAAGTTTAATAGGAGAAGAAAGAACAGGGCCCATATGATATTCAAGATTAACAAGATCAGAAGAGCCTAAAGCAACAAGTGAGAAGCAAGAAGAAAGCAGCAACAAGAATTGGAGATAATGGAAAAAGTGAATCTTATTATCCATTTCTCTGAGCTCTTTGACAGTATGGAGATAAAGGGTTGTTTCTGAAAGGAGATTTCTTAAGATATATATAGAGGGAAGATAGGTGAAGTTTTGGAGAGATTGGTAGATAGATTGGATTATTCAAATTACTTTTATTTTCTTTCTTTGAAGGGAGACAATGGAATTTGTTGTATCATAATATCATTTTTTACTTTGTTTTAATGATGGCCATGCATGTTACTAACTTACTACCTCTTTTTCTTTATTCCATCTAATGCCTAAAGAAATGGTAGCTGTCCCTATATGTCTAACCAACCTTCTACAGTAATACATTTTTGTACCAGCATTTATACCAATTCTGGTCGGGATCTGCAATGAAACATTTATTTACAGTTGTTAAAATATATACATATCCATTGATTGTATACAAATCTCTCAGGGTTTTACCAGGGTTCCAGACTAATCCTCATCTTAAAGTATTGGACTGAATCCTCATAGTTTTTCACATAATATTAGGACTAACTGTAAGCTCGTTTTAAATATAGTTTTTTTTTATCTATTCTATCGCTCTGTATTTCTCTCTCAAATCAATCGGTCAAGTTACTAATCTTAATTCATTCACACTCTTATTAATTATTCTGTTGAGCCAACTCTCCCTCCCCTTTCACCCCTCTTGACTTACCAATTTTTACAATAGAATTATCTATTTTATGCAGAGGTGGACCCATGTACAAAGAAGAGGGGTCATCGGGCCTCGTAACCTCAACAAAAAATTTTATATAAATAATCAAAAGTTCGATAGGGTACTGGTTGAGCAGTCCACTCATGCATTCTTCCACCTTGAAATCTTAGGTTCACCTTTGATTTTACGCACCACTTAGAAAGAAAAAGATAACCAGGCCAAAATCAGAATCTTTCTCGTTAAAGGTTATTTTCTAAAGAAACAAATTGACTTGTTAATCAGATGGCTTTACCAATAGTAAAGGCACAAAAGGTGGTAACATAAACCAAAAGATGAGCCAAAATCATAAGTGTGAAACCAAATGATGGATGTGTCACTGTGTTAAAGCAAGCATGTGATGCCCTTTCTTCTCATTTTGCCTTGTTTGTAGGGTAGTCATTATTCCTTTGTCAATATCTTTGACAATTTGTTTCCACCATCCTAGGAGAAATGTCATATTCACACTTTATATATGGTGGAGAAATATGCATTGACATCTATCTATCCCCCATTTTTCGACTTTAAACTGAGGCAATTGTCAAAGGGTATAAAAGAATAATTTACCATTTTTCACTTTCACCTACTATTTCCTGATTTTGCCCAATCTATCTATCATTAATTGAAGAAAAAGTGAAATTTTTCGTTTTGGAGAACAATCATAACCTTCACTTGTTTATTGCATAAAAGCTCTTTAAACTCTAAACTTATTATATTACGAGATTAATTGCAAAGCATATTAATTAGAAGCATATATACATCCTGATTGGAGAATTTGACAACTCTTGTTCTGTCATAAATTTAATTGGTTGATTACTTGTGGCTTCTAAGGTTAAGAGATCATTTAAGGAAATAACTTAAGTTAAATTTTAAAAAAAATAGCATATATGTATTCAGCAATTTTAACTTCGACATTGATTTAGAACTTCGTTTCTTCATACATCTCAAAATATTGAGTATATTTGCGCGTACATTCCCTTAAGAAAGTTTCAATACATACTCAAAATCATCTTCGATTTCTATATATATATATATATATGCAAGAGAAGTTATTTAGTGTACCAATTTATTCTATTGGACTTCTTATTCCAACATTTGCTCAGAAAACAAAAGGTGATGCTGCTTTACTTTCAATAATAGAAATCCATACAGCTGTTTAATTTGGCTAAAAAATTTACTAAGTTTTCTATCAAAATCAAGAATCTTAGGTAGTAGTACGTTAGGACGGTCAAGGAGATCTTTCTTTTGCACTAATATGAGGAATCAATTTATTCTTTATTCAGAAGAAATTACCTAAATTGGCCGCCATGTTTTTAACTAATGACTAGTGAAGTGATACAATGTACTCAAACATAAAAAGAAATCAAATTAAAGTTCACATGCAGAACTTAGTATATACTTATAGGAATATATATGACTAGTATACATGTATACATGGCCTGAAGATTTAGAGGTTTAAATGTACTTTTGTTTCAGGGCATTGCAAGCTATGCTATAGAAATGTAACTACATGTAAATCTCTACGACAATTCAACTAATACTGTAAAATTTATTTATAGTGTCAGTGTTTATAACTAAATTCCTATTAGATTAATTAAATCATCGTACACGCTTTGTATTCACAATATTAGTAATCCCGACATGAAAATGCAACATTCTTAGAGCTTAATTAGAAAATTAACTAGATGACATTAACATCAAATATCGAACTATTAAATGCCATTTCCCTTAATGGTTTCGCGCATCAAGCTTCTTCTCACTTGGTCGTCGGTGTAAACATGGTTATTTGTTTCTTCTGTATTTTAAGTAACCGATAATGTTTTATATGCAAGTTATACTTAGAAAATGATGTTGCATTGGTGGTGTAAATATTGCAAATACATTGCCTAATACTACGTTAACTGGTAATATCAAGATCTCCGTAACTTTCCAGCTCATAGTACATTTGTCACATATAGTTGATCTAAAACAGAAGGAGCCCAACCCAAAAAATTCACACATCCAAATAGCTAACAATTGAATTTACGATTTCAATTTCAACCAAATCACACCAAATAAATTACAAGTGAACTCAAATTTGAAACAAAAATTCCAAACACAACATAACCATTTCAAATCATCAATTTAGTCAAATAATACCAAATAAACAAGACACACTTGGTCTTCTTCAACACTTCATAATGACAAATATTAGAGTTTTTAACATTTAACGTAAATCATGAAATCAATATTTGAACTGAAAATTTAAGCATAAATAATCAACACTCAACTATTTTATCAGTAATCAACAATATGTGTCCCGTACTAGTATGCCAAAACGTAGTTGCAGGAGTTCAGCATATAGACCTAATTCTAGTGTAAAAGAAACGAAATTGAAGTTTGTTCGTAATTTATATTTTGTGATTCATTCTTAGGAAGTATACATCGCCTGACGATTAGAGGTTTAAACGTACGTTTTCATGGTATGGGCACGGGTATTGAAAGGTCTATTATATATAAGTAATAACTGGAGGTGAATCTCTCTGATAAATGTTACAGTAATTTATAACTTGATAGTTTAGCCTTAGGATTACCCAACGGTCGATAGGTCAAAAACACAAATGCAATATTTGAATGATTCAACAAAATTAAACGTAGTGTATCTTCCCTGATATAATATACTATAAGGTTTTGTATGGACTAGATTTGTGCTCTTTGATTTGTAGTGTTAATATTGACTATACAGTAACTTACGTCGATGACACAAATCATAGAAAACAAATCCAATAACCCAACGATTCAAGTTGCCAAAAGAAAAACATTGTTAGCCTATGTGGCCAAGCTTATAAAATCAGCTTATATTTTAATTTGCTTTTCGGTGAGAAGTAGTATATGTTTGACTAATTGATTTAAAAAGCACTTTTAGGTAGTAATTAGTGTTTGACAAAAATTTAAAAATATTTTTAAGTATATTTTCTCAAAAGTGATTCAAAAAAGTAATTTTGGGGAGAACCTACTTTTTTCAACTTCTCAAAAATAGCTCGCTTCTTATACTTGATTTTTTTTCTTTCCCTAAAAACTTGGTCTAACCCCTAAACTTTAAAAAAAAAAAAAAAAAAAAAAAAAAAAAAACCTTTTCCTTTTTGACTGCAGAAGCTTGACCAAATAGGCTATGTATGTGATTTCATCTAACTTACTGATATATATGACTGTTCATGCAGATTTTTACACGTACAATAAATTATTTCACATTGTTGTGAGGATCTCGCAATATAGCTAGTGTCTTCAAGCACGTAAAACCATGAAATTTTATTTAGTAATGCCTCTGTAATTATAATTTTTCCAAAAGACTCCAAATCACTTTTTTGATTGAAAATTATCTGTTAAATTTTTCCTTGTTTTTGGTTAACAAGGAGATTTTTATATTCCGCGTCGGCATCAGTTACTAGAGCACAGCCCATGCCTCCTTTCGTACAAAACCCTTAACCCTATAACCATTCGTATAAAATAAACCCTCCGGGGGCCTCCCATTGAACCTTTTTAAATTTTCTTTTTTGTATTGAACCCTAGGGTTGTGAGTTGTGACGATGAAAAACCAAAGAAGAAATCCTCTGTTTCAAGTACCAAAACAGCGTATAGCAGATGTAATTACAATCATTATTCTCACAAAATCACCAGTGAGATCCCTCTTACTATTCAAATGTGTTTGTAAACAATGGCATTCATGGATTTCAAATCCCAAATTCGAGCTCTCTAATCTACAACGAGGAAGAGCGTTTGTGCTTTAAAAGCGCAAAGATGGATCAACTTTCCGTATCATAAACCAACAATAATATTTCAAATCCAAAATCTCTAAATTGAGATATAATGTGTTGGATTCTTGTGATGGTCTTCTACTGATAAACGAAAACAAGCATATTTTCTTGTGAAACCCCGCTACTAGATTTTGTTACAAAGTGCTTGAGCATAGCATCTTGGCACGTGATGATCTGTGGTATATCACCGGAGGACTTTGTTTCGACCCCGTCAAGAATGATTACAAGGTACTATTATTTATTCGCCCTGAATCGCCAGGTTATGGTTGTGAAACTGCTATAATTGCAAGTCTTAAAGATAAAAAGTGGATATCTTATCACTATGTGTCCCTGATTGGATCACAATGCATGGACGACTTCACTCTAGGGTTAGGATCCTTAATGATTTTCAACGTTGTTGTCCTCATAACAGGCTAATTTATTTTTATGTTGTCTCGTATGCTTCCAATCCCTAATACTGTCTCTAGAAAGATTGATCAGTTTCTGCTTACCCTGAATTTCGGATAACAATCGAATTTATACGTGGTTTTAAGAATATGTGATTCAATTTAATACAAATAACGAATATATAACAAAAATTAAAGTCAGTAGATAAAGGGAGAAGAGATGCAAACCGCAAGGCTTGGATAATCCTAGCCTTGACTGAGTCTTCCAAGATGAACAATAAATATAAATGGAACCAGACGAATAAAGTAATGTATAAAATAATAAAAGCTGTTTTCTTTTCTTTGTATTGATGATTGTTTCGTGAGATGCCTTTGAACAATTACATTGCCCCTTTATATAACGTGGGGATAATCTTCTATACAAGACAAGAATTTGTTTACAAGGTAAAATATCTCTTGATTTGCTGATTTAACGGTCTTATTTATTGATGCCGTGATTCCCGCCGAGATGCTAACTTATCAAGGAATTTTTGGTCCTTTCGTCATTCAAATGTGATAACTTACCCTAGGACATTTCCCGGAATCGAGCTCGATAGACTCATTCTCGGGCACCATGGCTTCGTATTCTGATTCGATGTTGTTCGGTCTCGACCTTTGATCTTTGGTACCTCAATATTCCGCTTCGATGTTATTCAGTCTCGATCTTCGATCTTTGGTACCTCGACCCCGTTTATCGAGCAGTAATTACAATTGATACCAACCGTATAGACTCGAGCCCGATTTGTCCATATGTAGGCGGTCCCGAGTTCGACCGCATACAGATAGTCACCTCGTTTTTTGGAGAGTAATGACGAAAAATGATGTGAGCCGCAACTTTTTGGTTAGGTTGAATGGCGACATACTTATGACGCATGTGGCACGGAAGTCAAAGCGTCCCATCAAAGGAAACGAATCATTATACCGATAAATGACGGTGGAACTGTGACGTACGTGGTACGTATCGAAAACGTATCATTAGAGACAAACTTGAGACAAACCTCTGCAATATCAGGTACATGCCAATTAATGCTTCGCCGCTTTGGGACGCGAACCGCCGCTTTTGAGGGGTTATAAATACCCTTCTTCATCTTCAATTTCAGGCGTTTAAGTTATCTGATCAATTGAATCATTCCCTTCTTCAATTTCTCTAAGTTTCCTTGCAAGTGATCTCTCTTTTATTCTTATCTTACACCTGCATCTTCTAACTTCTTTATCTCTTAACAGCAATGGCGAAGACCTCTAAATCCGTTCCTCAGAGACAGACCCCTTCTTCCTCTCAACCTAATGAAGATCCTTAACTTGTTGATGTTGAGGAAACCATGGCTGAACCTCCTTTGAAGGCGTTTGTACCGACTGGATGTTCAATCGGTGCAGACTTTAAAGTAGATAAGACCTCTTCAATACCGGGCCGGTGTGAACCAGTCACGAGGTACATTTGATCGATTACGGACAAAGTCCTTAACAAGGTCAAAGAAGACTGTAATTGGATTGGCAAGTGTGTGGTCGTTCCTTCACCGGAGGAGGCGATCACCACCCACGTGGAGGGTTATTTGAGTGTTTACACTTACCCCTTCACGTTGGGCCCTTTGGACCCGGTTATCGTTGCCTTTTGCAAAAGGTACGAAGAAACATTGGGTCAGATCCATCCCTCTTTCTGGAGAATAGTCATTCTCCTTCTCTTTTTTGTAAGCAAGATCGACGGGCATCCTTTTATGTCGAGGGGGATTAATAAAACTTGCTCGCCGGGTAAGCAAAGACCCCTTCTCTAGCATCGATGATGATAGGGACCGAGGCTGGATGGGCCGATTCGTTCGAGTGAAGACATCGGACCTAATTCCAGCCGAAGACATGTCGTTCCCCGAGAAATGGAACATGAACCGTAAGTATTATCCTATATCTCAACTTGTTCAATGTTTTTCCCTTTGTCACTTTACTAACCAGTTTCATATGATGTAGCCGTATCTCGGATGCCGGCCGCGATTTCTCATCTGAAGGAATGGGTTGAAAGAATAGTATCCCAGAGACCCTATTTGGAACGTGCTTGGCGTGAGCTCTCGAAGGGTCAATGGGAGGCCCGACTCCATGGTGAGACAGGTTAAGTTTGAACTCAACATTTCAGGTTATTGATTTGTAATTTGCTTCACTCTTCATTTGTAGGTTTATCGAAGGATATTGAAGTGAGGCCTGTGTCCACTAGTGATGAGGTTCCCTGCAAGCCCCCTGTTTCAAAGTAGGAGAAAGAGAAAAAGAGGAAAGAAGCCCCCAATTCTTCAGAGCCCGGGAAAAAGAGGCCGAAGAAGAGGATAGCTCGTAAGCCCAAGAGCAATATTGATGACCGAATACTATCCTCGGACTCACTTCGTCGACTGAGGGACGAGTCCGAAGGAGATGAGGATTTTGACTTTTTGGGTAGCGAACCGTCCCAAACTGAAAGACGGGGAGTCCCCGAGTTGATAGCCGATGAAACAGGCCTTCATCGAGTCGGGGGCTCCAAAACGGGGGCAAGAGCTGGGGCTTCTACCGATGCAAGGGGGGTTTTGCATGGAGTCTTAGGCCCCATCGAGCTGATAGACTCTCCTTCCTTCTCGGAACCGACACTCAACGAGGCCCAAGCAGCAAAAGAACATTCCCCAGGCGGGGGCTATGTACCGGAAGGCCCTTTCCGTAGTTTCTTCGATGGCGTGGATTCGGCGTCCGTGGAAGATACCTTTGGGCTCGGCAACCTGGAAGTAACGAGGAAAAGTCCATCCACCGGCACGAGCGGGGTTTCTTTCGGTCCGAAGTTGGTCGACAGATTTTCTGCTCCGAGTTTATACCCTGATCGGAAACGGATCATATCCTTTGCCATTCCTGAAGATGCTAAGGTCCTTTCCGCTCCTGTAGGTGTGGCCAGCTATCTTCAGTGTTTGGTGACCGAAGAAGATCAGGCCAAGATGAACGAAGTGGATGCACCCTGCTTGTTCAACGAAGCTCAGCAGGCATTGAATAGGGTAATTTTCTGGCAAGCCTTATTTGGTGTTCATTATTTTTTACTTTAAAACTTTGGCTAATTGTAACACTTTCCTTTGTGCTTGCAGGCTTCGGTACTTCACCATGAGGCCTTCCTTCGATTCCGGGAAGAATCGGGACGCTATGAACGGTTTGAAGGGGAAATAATGAACCTTCGTGCCGAACTAGATCTTGCCCGGAAAGACAATTCTGCCTTAGTCGAGCAGGTGGGGCAACAACGCAATCAAATCACCCAACTCCGATCTGAGGCAAGCACGGCTAAAGCTGAAGCCAATGAATGGAAGAGCAAGATGGATCAGCTGGCTTCAGAAAAAGAGGCCTTCCATGCTCAGTTAGTTTCAGCAGAAGCTCAACTGAGGGAAGTAAAAGGGAGAATCGAGGCTCTGACTAATAGCACCGACGAACTCCAGTCCCAAGTCAGCGTGATCACCTTGGATCGAGATGCTTTAGCCAACGAGCTGCATACAGCAAAATCGGAGGCTGCTGCAACCAAAGTTGAGGCCGATGAGCTGGTAGCCCAGTACAAGGCCGACGCCGAGGCTGCTCAAGATCAATCAAAAAATTTGGTTGATCACATGAAGTGGCAAACTCGCCTGTTCGTCCTCAAGGAGATACATGCTCGGGGCTTCGATCTATCGGCCGAGATCGAAGATGCCAAAAAGACCGAGGCCGAAGCCAGAAAGCTAGCCTTTCCGAAGGAAGATGATTCCGAGAGCTCTGAAGAATGAGGCGCCCCTTTCTTTTCCTTTTTGACAGTATGTAATGAAATGCCCATTTTTGTAATCGTATTTTGTTGTGTGTATATATAAAAGCCCTTTTTCCTTAGATTTTTTCCATGGTTTTCATTGCTGATTTGGTTTAACTCTTACCCTTAGAACTGAGGGTTTGCCTCGATAAATTTTCTGTCCTCTTGAGTTCTATTAGCTCGATTTGGCCTTAGCCATTTAAAGTTTGGGATCTGCCTTATTAGGTTTTTCCCTTGAGTTCCATTAATTCGAATGGCCTTAGCCTTTTAAGGTTATGGGGTTTGGCTCAGTAGGCCTTAATATGTCTTATTCCCCTTCGAGTTTCATTAACTCGGTATGACCTTAGCCTTTTAAGGATCGGGGTTTGCCTTAGTAGGTCTTATTCCCCTTCGAGTTTTTATTAACTCGGTATGACCTTAGCCTTTTAAGGATCAGGGTAGTAGGTCTTATTCCCCTTCGAATAAATTTGCTTTTCGGATGAGTCCTCGAGTGGGGAAGTGTTTAATCGAACAAAGAAAATTAAAATGGCCCTTGGGCTCGGAGGCAGGATATTGGTACAAGAGATCTTTCTTTATTCTTGTTCACGTGCTTGAACAGTTTAAGTCGGGGTTAGATCAATCTATTTGGGCACGGTTCCTTTGACCGTTTGACCCTTACATTGAATCCTAATGATCTTTGATTCTAGAGATGTTTCCCCAAGTCAAAGTAGCCAAGCAGCCCTCCGATATTTGAGGCCGATCGATGATTAGCACCGAATATTGTTGTTATCAATCTGTTATCGGCCTTCAAATCTAAGTTAGCACGATTTACTGGTTGTCTTGTTAAAAACCTTACCGTAAAACCCAGTTTGGGACAAGACCGGTAGAAGGGAAAAAGAGTGTAACGCGTGCTTTCAGTCTTAATATCTCGTACTCCCCGATTTAAGACAGCTTATTCGATACCTGCGAGTGTTAGCTTGCCGATGTAAAATAAAAACAAATAATAATAAAAAATGACGGATCATACCTTAGCAGTAGTACCGTTTCAAGTGACTTATGTTCCAGTTGTTTGGTAGCTGTTTGCCATCCATTGTCCCAAGCTTGTAGGATCCCTTTCCTGTGATTTTTATGACAGAGAAAGGTCCTTCCCAGTTCGGTCCCAATTTCCCTTCATTCGAATTTCGTGTGTAGGGTGTGACCTTCCTAAGTACTAAATCTCTGATGTTGAAGTGTCGAAGATGGGTCTCCTGTTGTAGTATCTTTCGACCTTTTGTTTTTGAGCGACCAATCGGACGAGGGCAGCTTTCCTTCTTTCATCCAATAGTTCCAGATTCGTATTCATAACCTCGCGGTTTGATTCTTCGGTCACATAGCGGAATCTGACACTTGGTTCACCGACTTCGATCGGTATCAAAGCTTCGGCACCGTAAACCAGGGAAAAAGGAGTGGCTCATGTGCTCGATTTCTCGGTCGTGAGATATGCCTATAGGACTTGGGGCAATATTTCCTTCCATTTCCCCTTCGCATCGTTTAACCTCTTTTTGTACTGGTTTGTTGGTATATTTGGCTTGTCCATTCCCGCTAGGGTGGTAGGGTGTTGATAGGATTCTTTTGATCCTGTTATCTTCAAGGAATTTTGTCACTTTGCTGCCGATGAACTGTTTCCCGTTGTCACACACGATCTCTGATGGCATTCCAAACCGACATATGATGTGATCCCAAAGGAACTCGATTACTTCTTTTTCCCTTAAGTTCTCATATGCCTGTGCTTCCACCCATTTAGAGAAATAATCAGTCATAAAAAAAATGAATTGAGCCTTACCTGGTGTGTAGGGAAGAGGGCCAACGATGTCCATTCCCCACTTCATGAACGGTTATGGTGATAAGACCGAGTGTAATGTCTCTCCGAGTCGATGGATCATCAGGGCATGCCTTTAACATTCGTTGCATTTTCGAACGAGGCTCCTTCGCGTCCTTTTTCATGTCGACCCAATAATAACCGGCTCTGATTATTTTTTGGATCAGGGGTTCGGCACCGGAGTGGTTCCCACAAGTGCCTTCGTGAATTTCTCTTAAAATGTATTCAGTGTCACCCGGTCGTAGGCATATCGCAAGAGGACCATCCAACGTTCTTCTAAATAAAGTTCCATCATCGGACAAGCAGAATCGAGCCGCCTTTGTATGCAAGGTTCTTGATTCTTTTGGATTTGAAGGGAGTTTTCCGTAGTTGAGATATTTTATGTATTTGTTCCTCCAATCCCAGGTTAGACTTGTTGTATTGATCTCCGCGTGGCCTTCTTCCACTACCGACCTCATGAGCTGTACGACCTTTTCGGATTCGATCTCATCATCTTCGACTGATGATCCCAAACTGGCGAGGGCATTAGCTTCGCTGTTTTGCTCTCGAGGTATGTGTTGTAAGGTCTATTCTTTGAATCTATGCAGTGTAACTTGTAGTTTGTCTAAATATCTCTACATTCGTCCTTCTCTGACCTCGAAAGTTCTGTTGAGTTGATTCACCACAAGAAAGGAGTCGCACTTAGCTTCGATTATTTTCGCTCCCAGGCTTTTGGCTATTTCTAAACCTGCAATCATAGCCTCATATTCTGCTTCATTGTTAGTTAATTTCACAGTCTTGATAGACTGTCGAATTGTGTTACTGGTTAAGGGCTTTATCATGATACCAAGCCTCGACCCCTTCGCGTTCAAGGCACCATCTGTGAACAAGGTCCACACTCTTGAAGGAGTCCCCGATCCAGCCAGTAGCTCTCTTTCGACCTCGGGTATTAGGGATGGTGTAAAATTGGCGACGAAATCTGCCAACACCTGAGATTTAATGGCGGTTCAGGGTCGATATTCGATATCATACCCACTTACTTCGATAGCCCATTTGGCCAATCGGCCGGAAAGCTCTGGCTTATGCATTATGCTTCTTAACGTATAAGTCGTTACGACGCATATGGGATGACATTGGAAATAAGGTTTCAGTTTCCTGGAGGCACTCAACAAAGCGAGTGCCAGTTTTTCCAAATGAGGGTACCTATTTTCAGCCTCGCCTAAGGTTCTGCTAACATAATAAATTGGAAATTACGTACCCTGTTCTTCTCGAACTAGAACTCCACTTACCGCTACTTCTGAGACAGCAAGGTAGAGGTACAGCCGTTCACCTGTCTTCGGTGTATGCAGCAAGGGTGGGCTAGACAGATACCTTTTAAGCTCTTCTAAAGCGTGTTGGCACTCCGGTGTCCATGAGAAGTTGTTCTTCTTTTTCAATAGATTGAGAAATCGATGGCTTTTATCGGATGATCTTGAAATAAATCGTCCCAAAGCGGCTATACGGTCTGTCAGCTTTTGTACAGCCTTCACATTATCTACAACTGGGATGTCCTTGATAGCCTTGATCTTTTTGGGGTTGATTTCTATTCCTCGATTCGAGACCATGAAACAGAGGAACTTGCCTGAGACCACATCGAACGCGCATTTTTCTGGGTTCAGCTTCATGTTGTATTGCTTCAGCACATCGAATGTTTCCTGCAAATGGTTCAAATGGTCTTCTGCTCGCGGGGACTTAACTAACATATCATCAATATAAACTTCCATCATTTTTCCTAGTTGTTTTTCAAACATTCAGTTTACTAGACATTGGTAAGTGGCTCCTGCATTTTTTAACGCGAATGGCATCACGTTGTAGCAGTATATGCCATAATTAGTGATGAAGGATTGTTATTTCTTGGTCAGCCAGGTCCGTTCGTATTTGGTTATAGCCAGAGTAAGCATCGAGAAAGCTAAGGGTCTCATGGCCAGCGATAGCATCGATCATGCGATCGATGTTGGGTAAAGGGAAAGAATCTTTTGGGCATGCCTTATTCAGATCCTTATAATCTACACACATTCTTAGTTTATTCCCTTTTTTAGAGACTACTACTACGTTTGCTAACCTTTCCGGGTATTTAACCTCCCGAATAGGCCCTATCTTTAGAAGCTTAGTTACCTCATCCTTGATGAATGCGTGTTTGATCTCGGATTAAGGCCTCCTTTTTTGCTTGACCGGTCAGAACTTCTGATCTAGGCTTAGCTTGTGAATTGTTATCTCCGGTGGTATACCTATTATATCAAGGTGGGACCAAGCAAAGAAATCTTCGTTAGTTATAAGAAATTGGATAAGTTTTGTCTTGAGCTCGGAGCTTAGGCCCGAGCCCAGGTATACCTTTCGATCCGGCAAGTCTTCTCGGAGTGAAACTTGCTCAAATTCCTCAATTGTCGATTTGGTTACATCGGATTCATCGGGACTGATGAAGGATTTGGGGATTCCGTAGTCATCATCCTCGATATATACTTGTTCATCTACGTTTGTCGAGGATGATTTTTGTGATTGCTATTTCATCTTGTTCTCGACCTTTTGTGAAGGAACTGCTGATACTGGTGTTATTTCTTCCACTGGAAACATTTCTTTCGCAGTCGGTTGCTCCCTGTAAACCATTATAATTCCATCGGATGATGGGAATTTCAGTACTTGGTGCAGTGTCGAAGGCACGGCTCTCATGTCGTGGATCCATGGTCTCCCGAATTGAGCGTTGTACCTCATGTCTCCACCGATTACGCAAAACTTCGTTTCTCGAATGGTACCGGCAATGTTTATCAGCAACGTTTTCTCGCCCTTGGTTGTTTCACACGCCATGTTGAACCCGTTGAGTACTCGGACTGTACGGACAATTCGATCCGTCAGACCGAGTTATTCTATAACCCATGATCGGATTGGCCGAACTGCCTGGGTCGACCAATACGCGCTTTACTTTAATCCTGTGTATAAGCACAGATATCACTAGCGCTTCATTGTGAGGTTGCATAATCCCTTCTGTATCTTCCTCGCTAAAATGTAAGACTCCCTCCATCGTGTAATCTCGAGTGCGCTTTTCCCTGGTGATGGATATCTTGGTGCGCTTCAGCATCGGACCTTGAAGGGCATCTATTCCGCCAATAATCATATTAATCGTGTGTTATGGCTCTTCTTGGTTTGATTTTTTATTTCTTCTTCCTTAATGATTCCTCGCTCGATCACTCAAAAATTCTCGAAGATGTCCGTTTTCGAGCAACCTTGCCACCTCCTCTCTTAATTGTCGGCAATCTTCTGTCCTGTGTCTGTGTGTACCATGATATTTGCATATCAAATTAGGATCCCTTTGGGCCGGATCCGATAGTAACGGTTGAGGCCACTTAGTGTCCTTGATGCGACCGATAGCTGATACGAGAGTAGCCGCATCAATATTGAAATTGTATTCCGATAACCGCGATGCTTCTTGGTGACCAGTGGTTCTCTCGAAATTTCCTTTCATCATAGGCCCTCGGTTATTCCGACCTTGATTGTTTCTCCTTTCGCATCTCGGGGAGTTCTGCCTTGCTGTAGTGATTTTTCTATCCCCATGATATGGTCGATGCCGATCTCTATTCAGTCTCGATTCACGATAAATCTCCCTTCGAACCCTATCATGAGTCCTGGCAGGATAAATAGATCCCGAAGGGGCTCCAAGTTGATCATCTTTGACTCTGATCTTCGACTGGTATCGGTTATGTACATCCGCCAATGTGACGGCTAGATATTCTATCAAGTTTTGTTTGAGTTGCTGTGAAGCCATCGAATTTCGAGCGTTGAGCCCTTGGGTGAATGCCTGAACAGCCCAATCGTCAGTGACCGGTGGCAGGTCCATCCGCTCCATCTAAAAATGAGATACAAATTCTCTAAGCATCTTATTATCTTTTTGCCTGACTTTGAAAGATCCGACTTCCGCGTTTCCACTTTGATAGCGCCTACATGTGCTTTTACAAAGGAATCTGCAAGTATAGCGAAAGAGTCAATGGAATTAGGGGGTAAGTTATGATACCATGTCATGGCTCCTTTGACAAGGTTACCCCGAACTTTTTCAAAAGAACGGACTCGATCTCGTCGTCTTCTAAGTCGTTTCCTTTTATAGCGCATGTGTATGCGGTCACATGATCGTTTGGATCGGTTGTCCCATTGTACTTGGGAATTTCCAGCATGCGAAATTTCTTGGGTATTAGTTTTGGAGAAGCGCTCGATGGGAAAGGTTTTTGTACAAATTTTTTGGAATCCAAGCCTTTTAATATCAAGGGTGTCCTGGGATTTTATCCACCCTGGAATTGTATGTTTCCACCTTTTTGTCGTTAGCCTCGATTTTCTTTTCTCCAGACTCGACTCGTCTGGTTAATTCCTCGAGCATTCTCATGATCCGGAGTTTGCCCTCGATCCGCCTTCATTCGGCTCCTCTGCGACTGGTTCATTCTCAGGAATGGTTCCACGAGAGGGACCGAGCTCAACTTTGTTCGATATTTGGCTTCGAATTTGTAATTGAGCAATGGATGCCTGCTGGGCTTGCAACATGTCAAAGATCATTCTGAGGCTAATCCCGTCCCCTTCGTCGTGTTGGGGACCTTGTGTTGTTGATCGGTGTTCTCTACGAACACTGTTTGACGGGCTGGTAGTTCGATCTACATCGACCGCCACTTGTGAATTAGCATCGATTGGAACTTCATCACTGGGTGCTATATTGTTGTTTTCACCTTGATGATCAAATTCATTATCGACGTACAAAGGCATAGATTGTTAATGCGATATAGCTGTACTGTAACCTGAAATCAGAGATACTTCATAGAGCAAGTGTAAAACAATTTGTGTGACAAAAAATTGTATCAAACGCTCACTATTATCCTTAGCCCCACGGTTGGCGCTAAACTGCTTACCCTTGGCTTCGGATAACAATTAAATTTGTACGTGATTTTAAGGACACGTGATTTGGTTTGATACAAATAATGAATAATATAATAGAGATTAAAGTCAGTAAAAAATTGGGAAAAAATGCAAACCACAAGCCTTGAATAGTCTTGGCCTTGATTGATTTCTCCAAAATGAACAAGTATGAACCAAACGAATAAAGAGATAATAAAGCAGACTTCTTTTCTATATTTTTATAATTGTTTCGTGAGATACCTTTTACAATTACATTGCCCTTTTATATAGATGGGGGATAATCTCTTATACAAGGCAAGAATCTATTTACAAGGTAAAATATCCCTTGATTTATTGATTTCAACGGTCTTGTTGATTGATGCTGTTATTCCCGCCGAGATATTTACATATCACGAGATTTTCGGTCCTTTCGTTATGCAGATCTGATAACTTACCCTAGGACATTTCTCATGATCGAGCTCGACAAACTCATCTCGGGCATCATGGCTTCGTGTTCTGATTCGATGTTGTGCTGTTTCGACCTTCGATCTTTGATGCCTCAATATTCTTGTTTCGATGTTATTCGGTCTCACTCTTCGATCTTTGATATTTTGACCTCGATTTACCGAACAGTAATTACGATCGATACCAACTGTATAAATTAGAGTCCGATTTGTCCATATGTAAGCGGTCCGAATTCGAACCCATACAATACTGCTCCTCTCGTGCAAAGTTTAGGTACTGAGTTGGCTCAGGGATTTGCTGGTCCTGCTGATCTTGGGTCTTTTCAAAAATTGTCTGTGGGTAAAGTTTTGCACTTTGTTGTTACTTGACAGATCAGTGTAAAATAGCTCCATACCTTAAATCCTTTTAACTTTCTCTTTAACCAACGTCACATCATTCTGAAGATTGAGACAACAAATTTTGTAAGACTTTGCTCAAATATAGTAGTCCATTCAACCAACGTCATGTTATCCTACTTTCTTTTACTTGTTCTTTTTTAGCTTAGTATAGTAACTTCTAGTATTTAGTAAAGCTTTCATAAAAATATATATTATATTATATGTTATTTTATATAAAAATATGCATACATATCTATACTGTATAGTACAGATGTAACTTTAATTATTATTATTATTATTATTATTATTATTGTTGTTGTTGTTGTTGTTGTTGTTGTTGTTATTTAAAGTTTAAGGTGAAAATTAGATATCATCCTTTAATAGCTTAAAGAAATTAAATGGCACCTGTATGAGAAAAACTTCTTTAACTTCACGATGAAGTATTCACACATGTACTCATAGAAGAAATCCACCTATACTATTAGAACGTAGATAAGTAGCACCTGTAATTTAATATGACATATTATATATATATTATGAATATTTTTGCTCCAGATTTTATGGTGACCAGCATATCTCCAATTTAATCTAATTTTTTCATAAATTCCACATACCTTGGATCTATACGCAGAAATTTTCCTTCCACAAAAAAGACGGATCGACCAACAAGGAAGAATATATCCAGGAGATGGAAGAAATTACAGGCAACTAAAGGGTAATAATGTACCCGATTAACAATCATCAGCATCATCTGAAGCACAATCAGAAGAAGAAGATGACACTGACTGTGACCCCGATTGAGTTAAAACAGGACCAATTTGTCGCTGACATCAGAAATAACGCCAGCAAAGAATTTTCTGAAAAGTTACTGTAGCAATGTTGCTGTAGATAACTGTTCACTTATCACTGTAGATTACTATGCACTTATCATTGTAGCATTGAGGGGCGGAAGCTAGTCTCCGAACGGGTAGAGGACTAGAAAATGCGAGGAATGTAAAGAAAAGGAAGCAAGCAATAAAATTAAACGCAAGCAGCAAAGCCAACCATATGCAAGCATATACTAAATAAAATAGCGGCAGAGCCGACCAAATGCAAGTATGTAAAAGCAAGATTAAAACATAAAATCCGGACGGCTCTATGCTATTGATAATAGAAAATTAAAATACAGATATTAAAAATTGAAACTTAAAAGCTTACAGCGGTATAAAGCTCTTAACGCTTGAGAGGTTTTAGCGAGAGAAATATGTAGAGAGAAGTATCCGAAATTTCGGTGAAGGATTCAATGCCTTCTGAAATGAGTGGGGGGGAGGGGGAGTCTATTTAAAGAATTATAAACCGTGTTACAGTGAAAGTGTACAGTAATTTGCTACAGTAATAAGAGCACAGTTATCTACAGTAACATTGCTATAGTAACTTTTCAGAAAATTCTTTGTTGGCGTTTTTTTTATGTCAGCGACAAATTGGTCCTGGTTTTAACTGATTCTGGGTCATAGTCAAGTTCATCTTCTTCTTTTGATTGTGCTTTAGATGATGCTGATGATTGTTGATAAGGTACATCATTATCCTTTAGTTGCCTGATAATTTCTTCCATCTCCTGGATATATTCTTCCTTGTTGGTCGATCCTGCAAGTCGTGCTGTAACTAAGGACCTTTGCTGCAAAAACAAAGATTTAGAAATATCTGTTGGTGATAGATACTTGGGGTTTTAGCGAACCACTTTTCAACTGTAGGTACGTATGTGTCGGTGGCATCTCTCCACGCTTTGTACCATTTACAATATCTTTGAAGGGCCAACCAAGGCATGCCCCTGCATCCTTCTTTTTTGTGGAATGCAAACTTCTGCTTATAGACCCAAGGTATGTGGAATCTATGGGAAAATTGGATTAAATTGGAGATATGTTGGCCACTATGAAATCTTGAGCAAAAATATTCATAACCGTCTTTCACTAGTGATGGTAAAATATCTGATGAATGCCCATAAACAGGCCACTTTTGGTGCAAAAACCACTGGGGAATTCGACTGGAAGTTGTTTACCCCAAAGAAGAAAGTAGGAATGTTTGTTGATATGATTCTGGAATGTGAATACGTTAAACCATGCATCCCTGTAATCATAATAGCTAAAACATTGTGGGTGAAAAGGCTGGGAAAGTTTTCTGACTTTCGTTGGGTGATCCCCTCATCCCTTTGGTGAGATTATTATGTTGATCCATACCATGGTATGCGTAACATATTTTTGGGTTTTATCCAAAAAGGGTTTGAACAGACATGATTGAGTGTCTGCCAAGATACATTCATAAAACTTCTGAGTATGGGTAGGTATTTTCTGAAGGAAATTGGCAGTGGGGTCGAGCATTTTCTTTGCTACTTCTGTAGGGTTGGAAATCCAAAGACATGGCTCGGTTTGAACAAGTGAATAAGTCATATCGTTCTTGATATATTGAGGTTCCTTAGAGTAAGGACCTGCAGAAGAAATTGGTTGAGACACGGATGAAGAAAGTGTCTGTTTGGGTGCAGAAGGCACCGTGCATTGTGTAGTAGGGTTTTTCGCCACCAATGTGTTAATATCTTTTGTAATGGGACTTTTGGTTGCCACTTGCTTTTTAGTGCGGCCTTTTGCCACCACTGGGTTGGTTACGGTGCTTTTGGCAGCCACATGTGAAGTTGATGCCGAGTTTGAAGGAGGCAGGGCTTGTTTGGCGATTGTTTATAGGAATTGTGCAATATTTCTTGCCATTTCTCCTTGTTCTGGATGGACAATGGTTTTGTTGAAGTAAAACCATAAGTTCTGACCATCTCTTAAGCTCTGTTGTTGTCCATGTGGAAGCTGGCTGTTGTGCAAATTGAATATTGTCATCTTCCGAAGAAGATTCTTTAGCGATGTCTTCCTATCTTTTGGGTTGGGCAATAGAAATTGGCTGTGCTGAAACTGGCTGTGAAGATACAACTATAGGAATACCCTACATGGCATAATCAGCTGGGGACCTGCATTTTGGCTGACTGGGTCCAGCTTTTGTTGACTGCTGCTGTTTGGCAACTACTGTCATTGATTGTTGTTTTGAAACAACTGTTGGAACTGCTTTGTCTTTTGGCTGTTGTATGACAGCCTGTGGCTTCTCCTCCGGGGGCGGCAGAGCTAACCTCAGGGGTTTTGGCTTTTTTGGCATTTTATCTGCCTTGAAGAAATTCTCGGGTTAGAAAATCGGGTATGGAATTTGAGCTTCCCTTTATGTATTCAATGTCAAAATCAAAAATTGATAAAATGGCTTTCCATCTGGCACAAATATTCTTAGAAGCAATATTTTGCACATCCTTCTATAGAACAGATTTAGCTGCTTTACAGTCAATGCGAAGCAAAAATGTTTGGTTTAATAAAATCTGATTGAAATTTTAATATGCATAAAACAATAGCCAAATTTTTTTTCTTAATTGTAGGATATTCTGTTGAGAATTATTCTAATGTTTAGAAGTATAAGCAATGATACTTTCTTTATTATTACGAAGTTGTTTCAAAATTCTACCGTACACCTAAATCTGATGCATATGTTTCTACTATTTTATAAGCAGATGGATCAAGGAGACTCAGGAGAGGGAGACTCTTGACTTTCAACTTAAGTTGTTTGACAGCATTGGTTTGGGCATCCGTCCAAGGAAATGGAGGCTTTTTCAATCTGTCGTGGAGGGGTTTAAGCAGAATGCTTAATCCCGGAATAAAATGAAAAATATAGTTGGCACAACCAAGAAATCTTTGAACTTGTGTCTTGTCCAGAATTTGATTTGGGAATTTGTCAGCAAACTGGAGGGATCGCTGGATAGGAGTAATAGTCCCTTGTTGGATGTTATGATCAAGGAACCTGATATTTGTCTGGAATAAGCTGTACTTAGTTCTAGACAGAGCTAATCCATTTTCTTTAATAGTGTTAAAGAAAATGCCTAGATGTTTGAAATGTTGGTCGATGTTTGTTGAGAAAACTAAGACATCGTATATATAAGTTATAACAAAACTAGAATAAGGACTAAATATATCATTCATTATCTTCTGAAATACAGAAGGAGCATTCTTTAATCCGAATGGCATCACGTTCCCTTCATACTATCCGATAGGGACTGTAAAAGCAGTCTTGTACCTGTCTTTTGGGTCGATTTGTACATGCCAAAATCCAGATTTTAAATTGAATTTAGAGAAAATTATGGCAGCGCGGAGTCTTTGAAATAAGTCCTTCTTGTTAGGAATAGGGTACCTAATCCATCTAAGTGTTGCATTAAGGGATTTGTAATTGATAACCAAGCGAAGGACTCCGTGCTCGATTTTGGAGTTTTTGTTGACATAAACTCCAGGGAGATTTTTTGAAGGAGAAATAATCTTTTTGTCTAAGAGATTATTGATCTCTTTTTGACAATGTATTGTAAGCTCGTGATTCATTTGAATGGGTCGAGCTTTAGTTGGGATATTTTTCTAATTAAAGTCAGGCCCGTAAGGAAGCCCAACAATGTGCCCTTTTCGTTTCCAAAATGCCATAGGCAGATCGGAACAAAGCTCCTTTTGAATTATAGCTTTAATTTTAGAAGAGAATACAGAGTCAGTCAATTGTTTCTGTATTCTTTGAAAAGCTACTTCTTCTTTTAAAAACATTATTTACTTTTCTTTGTTTTATAAAGAATGAATCATTTCATAAGTTGGAGGCTTATGAAAAGGAAGTAGAATGTTGTTTGTGGGATAATCCACATGAATGCCTTTGTTCATAACTAGGTATGGTTTGCAAAGTTGAATGAAAGGAATACCTAGGAATACTGCATTGCAAAGGTCTTTTTCTAAAAGAAATGGAGTCTAGATGAACCAATTCGGTTCTTCTGGAGATGTTGTGACCTTTACAGAAGGAAGTTTGTAAGCGATTTAAAGTTTTTCACCATTGGCGGCTCTTAGGTGTTCTTTGGTTTTTACGAAAAACTTGGTTGGAATGGCACCTTCTTGGATACAGTTCCTATCTGCACCAGTGTTAAATAAAGCTATGCCAGTCCAAGCAAAAGACTCGCCGATGATGAGAATTATCCTAACGTGATACTTCTAAATCCTAATAGAGGAGAGATTCCTAAGAAGGATTCTGTTTCATCATCATCTTGGTCAGAGGTTGTAACGACCTGTACAACCTCTTTGAGGTTTTGGCTCATTAGATAATTGTTGGAGGACAAGTCTATCTAATTCTTGTCTAGGTTTTAACTCCCTAATCTCTTCCTTTAGGTGTGCTATCTCATATTGAAGTCCCAAAATAGTCACCTTGGCTACCTTAGGATTATCAGAGGGAAATCTATTACGAATATCAGTAATGTTGTAGGTATTGGCTACCTGGGGATGATTTTGAAAAGTTGAAGACGAGGATGTTGAAGGCTTATTAAGGGTTGTCTTAAGTTTCTCTAAATAATCCCCTTTAATTTAAGGATCTTGAAGATCACCAATTACTTTAAGAAGAAGATCTTGTTCTTTAGTATGAACATTGTTCTGAGGGAGGTCGTCCTGGTCAGACCCTTGTGAAGATGTAGAACATGAATCTAGATCATCTTCGAGTATGTTGTTAAATTGCTCATCATTGGACATTTCATTATCTGTAATATCTGAAGATTCACTTAATTCAACAAGCAATTTCTCTATTTTGTTTAGAGTGGATTCGTCAAGTTGTAGGCTCTTGATCTTCTGAGAGACTATGCAAAACTTGGCAATATGGCCTGGCTTTTTACACTTGAAACATTTGCCACTGGAAGTAGAAGTCATTCCCTCTTTATTAAAAGATTTAGAAGACTTATTTTTTGTATAGGAAGGTTTTCTTTTCCTATTGAAAGTGTATTTGGACGAATCAAGTTCAGAAGTCTTCTTCTTATGGGGCTAACCACCGCACGAAGGAAGATCAAATTGTTCGCAGAAACTTCCTAAGTCTCTACGTCTTTGTGCCCTATCCTTGGCAAGTTGCCTAAGCATTTTATCTTGCCTGCAGATCTTAAGAGCAACTTGTTGAATCTGGCTAACTATCTGGCTATAAGTGATCTGATCGTAGGGAACAATATCACCGGAATATTCACTCTGGAATTCCTCCTTGACTAAATCTCTAAGGGACTTGGGCAAGCCATCTAGGAATTTCTCTTTCCAATAAGGGAGATTCTCATCTGGTCTTTCATAGATCCTGGCGAGGAAGGAATCCTTATACCACCTAAAGTTTGAGAGGGTTTTTCACTTAAGGTTTTTAAGTATTTCAGAGGATTTTTCTCTAAAAATACCTAGACAACCTACAAATGTTTTGATGATTGTGTAAATCAATGTGTTTATAGAATCAGGAATTGTTTCACCATCCTTTAGGATTGGTCGTCCTAACTCATCCAATTTCACGGCATGGAAAATTTATTATTTTTCCTCGTCGCTTAAATAGGTATCCCACCACCCCTTAAGTTCGCTTGTAAAACCAGCGACTAAGACATGAGTAGTACTCTGGTCGGGACAATTATGGGTGATTTTGTAAGCAGTTACTGCCATGGTCATCTACTACAATTTAGCAAGAATATTAAATTCGGAACATCCATCGATATTCCACTCATAGATATTATGAGTGTTATAATTATTTTGCATGGTATTGGGTCTTTCTTCTAATACCACATCTTGATGTGTAGCTCTAGGGTATAGAGTTTTTGAGGCTTTCTCCAGTTGGAAAACTCTGACTTAATTGGTGCCAATTCTGGAGGAGGTTTGTCTTCTAAGGAAATTTGTGAAAGTTGTTCAGATTCGTTGTCTGAGTCAGTTTCTCCTAAAGCTCCTACGAACCTAGAAAAAGATGTCTCTTCAGTGTGTCGGACTGGACTGTCCTAGACTACTAAGGATCTCTCTATTTCTGCTATTTTCTGTTGAAGTTCAGAGAGTTTGGGAGAACCTGCAGAACGATGCATAACAAGCTCCCTAGTATGGGTTCAAGGGATCTCGTATGTTTTAAATAATGGAGTTGTAGGGGTAGAAGGTCCTGCTATTGGTTTCTTCAGAGAAGATGAAGATGAATTTGAAACTTAATATTCTCCAAGAGTTTGTAAATACTTGTTCGTATAATTATTTTGTTCAAAAATATCTTTGATATCTTTGCAAGTGATCGGTTCAGTTTCAGCTCTCTTTTTGAAAGGTGAGACTGTAACAGAACTGCTAGCAAAGTTTGTTGAAAACCCTTGCGACAAAGGAAGTTCGGAAATTACTTCTTCGCCAGTATTGGTTTTTCATATTTTTGAAACATTAATTGAATTTGAAAATGGGAAATCTATTTGATTGTAGTCGGCATAAATTTCAAACAATTCGAAGAAATTGATTTGTTGTTTAATAACATTTAGATTGTCATAGAAAATTGATTTGATTTTCTTCCTTTCTTCTCTTATATACTTTTGTAAAAACCAGTTCTTTTAAAAAGATTTTCAAGAGAATAAAATTCTTTTTGGAGACCTTTTTTGTCAATTTCAAATTCAATTTCTAAAGCACCAACGATGTTGTCATCTCCTAATTTGGCACCTAATGACGTATAAGTAGGAGAATCTAGTCTGTTGTAGGTAGTGTCGGCAGGGGAAACCGTTTCTAGTTTTTCGATCTTATACCTAGCTTGTGGAACTCTAGATTCAAAATCTACTGTCTTGACTCTAGTGGGATATGAAGACATTGAATGTCTAGTAGAATAAATTGAGGGTATTTCAGACTGCGAAGAGGCAGAGGAACTAACTCTTTGGCTAAGGGACCTCTTAAAGGAAACTAGCATAGATCCGGAAGGGAATTGTTGGATCTGGGAAACCGTAGTGTTTTGTGGCTTTTGAGCAGGAGTGGCATCCTGCAGAAGCCAGTTTTCTGGAAGAGAGGCCTGATTCCAAGATTGGTCTTGGAATAGACAAATGAGACCTTTGCAGATCTGTCTGAAAGAGAACTGTTTCACCTTTGTGAGTAGCTCTCGTAGCTCCAGTGTTAAAGGCAGAACTCATTGCCGTATACTTGATTCTGTAAATAATTGCTATTGAAAGAGAACCAGCCTTGGTCTTATAATTAGAAGTCTTAACGTTTAGGGTCAAGGCATCTAAAATGTTTCTATCCTTAAGGGAGACTGTGAAGTTAGGAAACAGTCAAAATAAATTGGACCATTGCAAAGACTGGTTTCTACCATTCCTAACAATGAATCATTGAATTCTAGAAATCTAGAATCTCTAAGACAGAGTAGGAGTGGTGTGTCCAATCCTTCTATGGATAAAGGTTTAGCCGCTATTTGTATGAAACTAAAATGTATATAATTATATGTTTTCTTATATTTCTCAACATATTGATATTGAGAAGTTTGATTTCCACATGATCTGATTCCAGAGGAATAGTCTGCTCAATGGTAGACATGTGATAATTACTTATCAAGCTCCATTTTTGAGACTTGTAAATTGTTGACTGGGATGTTTGGAGATTTTTCAGTCGTCAATTGATTGCTGCAAATCAGAGAAACTAATCTCTTCTTTGAGCTTAAAATTGGAAGACGATGAGGAGGAAGAAGAACTCGCATATCGAGAAGAGAGGGAGTGAAAGTACGACATATCAATAATTAAAATTGCTTCCTATCCTTAGCTCGAGAGACCAAGTGGTTTCATAAAGAAGCTGTTCAAGTTCTTAACTCTACAGTATGTGGAAGAGTCAGATCTGGCTTTATACTTTATAGATCTATAAATTGTATGATCTTGTAAGAGATATGTTCAGATCTTATCTTACCATTGTGCTTAGTGTTAGATGTAGAGGGTAGATCTGTAAGTATACTAATTCTTTTGCTCAAAAGGACTAATCTTTATGATTGTTTTACGAAGAATTACTCCTGGATGACCAAAGGTGTTACAACCATCTGCAAGCCTACTAGGTACCTTTACAGGCATCACCTCGCCATAATCCCTGGGAACCACGCTTGCAGTGCAGATCCGAAAGGATCCCAGTGCCATCTTAAATTCCAAGATGGCTGGCCTAAGTCCCTTGGAGATTTAGTCAAGGAGGAATTCCAGAGTCAATATTCCGGTGATATTGTTCCCTACGATCAGATCACCTATGGCCAGATAGTTAGCCAGATTCAACAAGTTGCTCTTAAGATCTGCAGGCAAGATAAAATGCTTAAGCAACTTGCCAGGGATAGGGCAAAAAGACGTAGAGACTTAGGAAGTTTCTACGAACAATTTGGTCTTCCTTTGTGCGGTAGTAAGCCCCATAAGAAGAAGCCTTCTAAACTCGATTCCTCTAAATACACTTTCAATAGGAAAAGGAAACCTTCCTATACAAAAATAAGTCTTCTAAATCTTTTAATAAAGAGGGAAATACTTCTACTTCCACTGGCAAATGTTTCAAGTGTGGAAAGCCAGGCCATATCGCCAAGTTTTGCAAAGTCTCTCAGAAGATCAAGAGCCTACAACATGACGAACCCACTCTAAACAAAATAGAGAAATTGCTTATTAAATTAAGTGAATCTTCGGATATTACAGATAATGAAATGTCCGATAATGAGCAATTTAACAACATACTCGAAGATGATCTAGATTCATCTTCTACATCTTCACAAGGGTCTGACCAGGATGGCCTCCCTCAGATCAATGTTCTTACAAAAGAACAAGATCTTCTTCTTGAAGTGATTGGTGATCTTCAAGATCTTGAACTTAAAAGGGATTATTTAGGAAAACTTAAGATGATCCTTAATAAGCCTTTAACATCCTCGTCTTCAACTTTTCAAAATCCTCCCCAGGTAGCCAGTACCTACAATATTACTGATATTCTTAATAGATTTCCCTCTGATAATGCTAAGGTAGCAAAGGTGACCATTTCAGACCTTTAATATGAGATAGCACACCTAAAGGAAGAGATTAGGGAGTTAAAAGCTAAACAAGAATTAGATAGACTTGTCCTCCGACAATTATCTAATGAGCCACAAAAGCTCAAAGAGGTTGTTCAGGTCGTTGCAACCTCTGACCAAGATGATGATGAAATAGAATCCTTCTTAGGACATCTCTCCTCTATTAAGATTCAGAAGTATCACGATAGGATAACTCTCACCGTCGGTGAGTCTTTCGTTTGGACTGGCATGGCTTTATTTGACACTGGTGAAGATGGGAACTGTATCAAAGAAAGTGTCACTCCAACCAAGTTTTTCGTAAAAACCAAAGAACGCCTAAGGGCCGCCAATGGTGAAAAACTTAAAATCACTTACAAACTTTCTTCTGTAAAGGTTACAACCTCTCCAGAAGAACCGAACTGGTTCATCCAGACTCCATTTCTTTTACCAAAAGACCTTTGCAATCCAGTAATTCTAGGTATTCCTTTCATTCAACTTTGCAAACAATACCTAGTTACGAACAAAGGCATTCATGTGGATTATCCCACAAGCAACGTTCTACTTCCTTTTCATAAGCCTCCACCTTATGAAATCATTCGTTCTTTACAAAACAAAGAAAAGCAAATTATTTTCTTAAAAGGAGAAGTAGCTTTTCAAAAAATACAGAAACAATTGACTGACTTTGTATTCTCTTCCAAAATTAAAAGTTTAGAAGCTAGAATTCAAGAGGAGCTTTATTCCGATTTGCGTATGGCATTTTAGAAAAGAAAAGGGCACATTGTTTGGCTTCCTTACGAGCCTGACTTTAGTGACAAAAATATCCCAACCAAAGCTCGACCCATTCAAATGAATCATGAGCTTACAATTCATTGTCAAAAAGAGATCAACAATCCGTTAGACGAAAAGATTATTTCTCCTTCAAAATCTCCCTGGAGTTGTCATTTTAGGTCAACAAAAACTCGGAAATCGAGCGTGGAGTCCCTTGCTTGGTTATCAATTACAAACCCCTTAATGCAGCACTTAGATGGATTAGGTATCCTATTCCTAACAAGAAGGACTTATTACAAAGAGTCCATGCTTCCATAATTTTCTCTAAATTCGATTTGAAATCTGGATTTTGGCAAGTACAAATCGACCCAAGGACAGGTTCAAGACTGCTTTTACAGTCCCTTTCGGACAATATGAATGGAACGTGATGCCATTCGGATTAAAGAACGCTCCTTCTGAATTTCAGAAGATAATGAATGATATCTTTAATCCGTATTCCAGTTTTGTTATAACTTATATAGACGATGTCTTAGTTTTCTCAACAAACATCGACCAACATTTCAAACATCTAGGCATTTTCTTTAACAATATTAAAGAAAATTGATTAGCTTTGTCTAGAACTAAGTACAGCTTATTCCAGAAAAACAACAGATTCCTTGATCATAGCATCCAACAAGGGACTATTACTCCTATCCAGCGATCCCTCCAGTTTGCTAACAAATTCCCAGATCAAATTTTGGACAAGACACAGCTTCAAAGATTTCTTGGTTTTGTCAACTATATTTGCGATTATATTCCGGGATTAAGCATTCTGCTTAAACCCCTCCATGACAGATTGAAAAAGCCTCCAATTCTTTAGACGGATGCCCAAACCAATGCTGTCAAACAACTTAAGTTGAAAACCAAGAGTCTCCCTCTCCTGAGTCTCCCCGATCCATCTGCTTATAAAATAGTAGAAACTTATGCATCAGATTTAGGGTACGGTGGAATTTTGAAACAACTTTGTAATAATAAAGAAAGTATCATTGCATATACTTCTAAACATTGGAATAATTCTCAAGAGAATTATCCTACAATTAAGAAAGAAATTTCGGCTATTGTTTTATGCATATAAAGTTTCAATCAGATTTATTAAACTAAAAGTTTTTGCTTCGCATTGACTGTAAAGTAGCTAAATCTGTTCTATAGAAGGATGTGCAAAATATTACTTCTAAATATATTTTTGCTAGATGGCAAGCTATTCTATCAATTTTTGATTTTGACATTGAATACATAAAGGGAAGCTCAAATTCCATGCCCGATTTTCTAACCCGAGAATTTCTTCAAGACAGATTAAATGCCAAAAAAGCCGAAACACCCGAGGTTAGCTGTTATAACCCATATTTGTACGTGTTAGATTACACTGTAAGATAGTCTACCTTGGTTCGAGAAGGGAATTACCTTGGAGACAATAAGAGTTTAGTCCTATTGGTCCTAAACGATGCAAAGGTGTACAAGGGCGGTTAACAAGTATTAGAGGATAAACGAGTTAAGGAAGTTGTAACTCGCGTTTTTGGGAAAATCGAGAGGTGTTTAACATTACCAAAATGTCATGTTTTAAGGTATTTGAATGATATGATATCCGTTTCATAAGTCTTGAAGTCAAACGAGTTATGAAACAAAAGTCGACAAAAGTTGTCGCAACTTAGGTTCACAATTTTACTTAAACGTTAGGTCAAATGTTTCTGCGATTTTCTCCCAATTTACAAGGAGTTATGGGGTGATCTACCTACCAAATTAAAGGTCTATGAGTCTAGTTTCCAATGCTTCAAACCGTTTTTCAATACGATCTCGGAGTATTGAGATAATTACATTTCCGTAGAACTGCGCAGGCTGGTAGGTGACAAGTAGGTGCATCACCTACTTGCCAAAATTAAGTGCTAAAAGTTAAAAGCCCCAAGTCGGTTATAAGAGGGCTTTTAATAGCTTTTAAAGCCTGATAATTCATTATCAT